>PVKS010001937.1:0-38791 GCA_004027875.1 Aplodontia rufa
TGCTGCTGCTGCTGCTGCTGCTGGAATGAAAGGAGGCTGTCCTGGCTACTGACTGGAGCAGACCACATCCCGAGGGGGGCACACAGGTCTGCTTCTGTGCATCTGTGTCCATGCTGCTCAGCTGACATGAATTACTCAACATAAACATGGAAACTTCCATGTATATGTGTATCCTCAGAAGGCGAGCACAGAGGACAGCACACTGGCTTGCTAATGGGCACTGGGGTGGCCCCCACAACACACGTTTTTCTTCCAAGTTTGTTTTCTTTGTAGTTTTGGCACTGGGAATTGAAACTGGGGAATTGAACCTAGCACTGAGTGACATCCCCAACCTTTTTTATTTTTGACTTTGAGCAGGGTCTCACTAAGTTGCTGAGGCTCACCTTGAACTTGTGATCCTCCTGCCTCAGCCTCCGGAGTTGCTGGGATTCCAGCTGTGGTCACCAGACCCGGCTTGTTTGCTCTTTAGTTTTTATGAGTAATTTGAAAAAGGTGGTACATGCCAGTACAGAATGTGGGACACACCAGTGAGTGACCACCTCTCTGCCCATACTGAGTGCTGTGTGAGTCTTGCTGCCCAAACTCAAGCCCTGACCCTACTTCTACCAGGAGGCATCTTATGAACCTCAAGTCTCAGGTGGAGGTCATCTGCTTGACGCCCTAGTGCTGAGGCACCTCATGCCCAGAGGTGAGGGTGTCCCACACATGGATGCAGGTTCCAGGGCCTTCGCCCGGGACTTCCTGCCTCTAAGGTCACCATCACACCAGGAGCAGGTGCCAGGAGAGATAGCTACATGTGCACACTGACCCTGCAGTGCTAAGAGCACCTGGCAGCCCCCACTGCCAGGGGGTAGCTCCTACACTGCTGTCCAGGATGAGCGAAGATGGCCCCCCACTGTCACCTAAGGGTACCTACTATTCTTTACCTTATTTCAGCATCTGGTCCAAAGAAGCGGTGACCGGAGACTGTGGCATCGGGCCGCACACTGCAGTACTCGAGCAAGGGCATGAGGACTGCAGGGGAAGCAAAGGTGCCATGTGCTCAGTGGCCCCAGGCACACCCGCTCCTGGCCCCATGGCAGGTGACAAGAGGCACGGTGGGGTCCCAATCACAGACACAATGTGACCGTGACAGAGGCAGGATGTATACTGGGCCCTTGATTCTGCCCAGCATTCAGAGCTGCTCCTGCAGCAGGCACAGGTCTGAGGCTGGGCTTCACACCAGGCCCGGGTGAGAGCCTCTGCAGCCTAGAGGCAAATGCTTGTCATGCTATGCTCTGCTGCCTCCAAGAGCCCTCTGCACCTCAGGAAGATGTACCAACTGTCTCACAGGCATGAGTAGCTCTTCTAATTACATGAGGAAAGACCCCATGACCGACTGGTGGGACAGGAGCTGACTGCACAGGGTCCCAGGGTCAGGACAGTGGCTAGCCTGCAGAATGTGGGCTCTGGACATCTGGTCCCTCTAGGTTGACCCCATCCAGGTTCATCCTATAAGCATTGCTATCCTGCCAAGCAGTTCTGGTTCCCTACACAGATGCAAGTGAAGACCCCTCTAGAGGCAGCTGTTGAGACAGCCCGGACTTCCAAGTGACTTCTGGGGACAAGCTGGCACAGTCACTTGTATGAGATGGCAGCAGTAGCACTGCTGTATAACACGTGGGACCCACCCAGTCCATGTCCCCTGACATAGCTGGCCTACTAGAAGGCTCTCAGCTGCATTTAACTCCAGAGGGAGATGAGGAAGCTTCTTAGGTAACAAGGCTGAGTCCATCTGAGTCAGAGAGCAGGTGTGCTCTCAACTGAAGTCTGAAGATACCAAGTGAGTGGGTATGCCTCTGCCTGTGCTGAGTACACCTCCTATCCAACTGCTGGGGCCTCTCCATGGCCTGGGCAGGGCCCTGGGATCTCCAGAAACAGCATTGCTGACTGTGGGACTTGCCCTAAACATGTGTGCAGCCCGGTGCACAAGGGCTCCTCTTAGTCATTCCATGCCTGCTTTCAGGAAAGGGTCGACCCCCACACCTGCCAGGGTGTTCAGGGCTGACACCACCCACCACCTCTGGACACCACCTGACAGACTCCCGTGTCTCTGAGCCATCCACCCAGCCTGTCTTGGGGCCATAACTAAGCCACACAGAGGCAGGGATGTCTGTCCCTGTCCCTCACTCCCCACATACCCGGCAGGCTCTCGGGCTGGTTAGAGCAGGCCTTTGTTGAAACACAGGGGAGGGCTGGGACCGGGACTCCATCAGGGAAAAGAGCCCTTAGCTGCAGGGCAGCACCCACCTCCAGGGAACATGGTGAGGGCCTGCTGGATCAAGAGGGAGGCCTTTTCTCTGGCAGAGCTAAGCTCCTGCTGGGGGAGGTCTGTCTGTTGACTCAGCAGGAAATATGCCAAGGGAACTGAGAAGGCAAAGTTTGGGAGCTGGGACAGGTTTCGATGAGCCTGCAAGAGACAAAAGACAAAGTGGGGGCTGCAGCCTGTGAAGATGGAACAGTGAAGCCTCCTCCTCAGGCCTCCGTCTGGGGGTCTTCTCTGTGCAGGAACCAGCTGTGCAGGGGAGGGGCTGCAGCCACACTGGGCCTCCCCTCAAGTGCTCTGCAGGGCACAGGCAGCATCTCCCCAATAGGGCAGGGCAGAGTGGGGCAGCTGAGGCAGTCGGCCACTACCGTTCTTGAACACGGTCTTGTGGACACATGTAGGTAACAGACATGGGCCTCGCTCATATTTCTCCAGGGCACTGTGAACGTATAAATCACCATGACACTCCTCCGTAGCCCCATTCTGAGGGACCCCTATGGTCTCCTGCAGCTGTTGCGAACTACACCACACTCCTGGATGTGAGGCTTCTTAGCCAATTATGTCGAGCATTATGTGATTTAAACCAATTTACCTGTTTCTCATTATTCATGAAAAACATGAGCTGTAGAACAGTTCAAGCACAAAGCCATAGGAAGTAAAGCCTTGTCACCCTTCTGCCCTCCTAGGCCTAGCGCCGCCCCTGGACAGCTCACCCAGCAGGAGCATGATGTAAGTTCAGTCTGTAGTGGCTGCACTGCAGTGGAAGGTGAGACAGATCTCAACAAGTAGAACCTGACCTCATACTCAACCGCCCCCTCGACTTGTGCCCACAAACCACCTGCCAGCACAACAGTATATATTCTCTTACAGAGTGGGGCCTGGGGTGTACACTGCACTCACTCCTGGGGCCCCAGGATGGCATTTATGTGTGACTCTGACCTGGCAGATGTATCAGATCATGAATGAGTGGACCATCACCCCACGCTCAGGACTCGGCCTGATGGCGTGTGCCAGGGGTCCCTGGGGCAGTCCCACGCGACCTTCCTTGCTTACTGTGGGGGACCAGGATGTGCCATGGCCTTCCCCACTTCTACACATTCTCTCATGCAGGGTTGCCTCAGCTTCTGACACAGGGCTGCTTCCCTCTCGGAAGACCGGGTTCAGCTCAGCAGTGGACATGAGCGAGGCAAACAGCAGGAGGACCCTGGACCCTCCCTGGCTCTGTGTCAAGCCTCATCACTGGTCCCACACCACCCCTGCAGCACACAGGGTGAGGAGCCAGCAAAGGTGAGGAGACAGGCACAGCTTCACCTACCTCCCACTCCTGGAAGAGGCGGATCAAGTACTCGTAGTTTCGGGCCCGTAAGGCCAAGTGGTCGATAAGCAGCAGCATGCACAGGGGGTCCTCATCTGGCTCGAGGCTTCCAGAGGCAGCACAGCGAGTGGAGAGCAAAGGAGAACAAAGGAAGATGTCACGGCCTGGAGTCCCCAAGGCCCTGTGGTTGCTGCTGCCGAGACAGGAGGCAGCAGGGCTCTGTGGACACTCACCTCAGAATGAGATGTCATGGCCCGGAGTCCCCGCCGCCCTGCGGTTGCTGTGGCCAGGACGGGAGGCAGAAGGGCTCTGCGGACACTCACCTCAGGATGAGCTTGCAGAACTCCAGTGCAGTGCGCGGGCAGCCGCGCTTCTCCAGGAAGCTCATCTGCTTGTAGAGGGCCAGGTAGAAGCTCCTAGGTCCAAAAGAGGTCCCAGTGAACTACAGTGGCAGCAGCCACCGAAGGCTGCCAGCACCACCTCCACCTTTGAGGTCCTGCAGGCATTTCCAGGTGGCTGAATACAGTGTTTGTGAATGTTCCTTTGTGTGGGGAGGGGTTGCACTCCTGCAGTCCTAAACGTGCTCACATATTATAAAAGCCAAGCTTTCTGAAACCATTAGCATCTTGCTTTTGATTTGCTACTTGTTATTGAAGGGAAAAGAGTTAAATACTATTATAATTATGGTTTTGATTTACCCTCAAATTTGCAACAGTTGTTAGTGGCACTACTATTGGGCACATAAAGCTGGGTGACTTAGTCATCCTGGCAACTTATTTTTAGAACTGAGAATTTCACTGGAAGAGGAAACTAGGAGAGAAGACACAAGACAGGGTGCAGCCAAGCTGCTCCAGTGAGACAGAAGGCGGTGGCTGTGAGGATAGGGGCTGTGCCACAGCCGCTCAGGGGCGGCCAGAGGAGTCAAAAGACACCCAAGGGAGAGAGACTGCTCCAGCCTTCTAGCCAGCCTCCTGCCTATGCCAGAGGTGGACACAGCCTGGGAGGCGTGAGGGAATGCGTTCCCCTGATCCAGAAAGCACCAAGGCAGATCTCCTGGCACCTCCATGCTTGAGCCCAGCACTCCAGCATCTCAGCAGCAAACACATGAAAACTCAAGAGGTCCTGGACTGCAGGGCCCTGGTCCACCCTCAAGGGCAGCTCCGTGTCCCGTTCCCTGTGGCACTTGTGGCACTCACTACAATCTCTCGAGTGACAAGCAGACCCTCCTGCACTCTCACAGGAGAACGGGAGGGGTGCATGGCCTCACACAATGCTCCCCCAGGGCCAATCCAATGGGCCGCTCACCTGTTCTCAGGTCTGCGGTAATCCAGCCGGCAAGTCCCACTGGTGAGGCTGAACAAGGGATGAAAAGCACACTCCATGCTGTACAGCGCGCGCTCTGTGGGCACAGGGACACCAAGAAGGGTGTCATGGCCACTGCACGTGACTGCAACTCCCCAGGACTCAAAACAAGGAATGTTCTGGAAGGAAAGCCCCACACAACTGGGATTCTGAAACAGGACCTCCTAGGTTTCCCCTGCCCACAGAGTTAACTGCAACCACAGAACCTGGGAGCCGGAGACAGAAACACCTTCAACACCAGGAGGGGGTTCTGTTGTGTGTCTCCACGCAACTTCTGCAGACACACCCGCTGCAGTACAACACACAACAGGAAAAAAGAGCCCAAGCAGCTACCAACTGATGATGATATGCAAACTCTGTTCCACTCACAGTGGACGCTACCACTACAAGCAGGGCATAGGTCAGCACCCATGACCACGTGGTCACACCAACATTATGGAAAGGACAGTGACACAAAGACCACACGTTGGTGGCTCCATTAAAAAGGCACCCCTACACAGGCAAGGCTGAAGACAGTCTGACCAGAGGTCAGTCATTCTGGGGCCTGGGGGATGGCCAATGGCTGGGGCTCCTGTCCTAGGAGAATTGTTCTGCATGGACTACAGCAATGGCTACTCAGTTCCAGGCACGCCAACCCCGAGTCCTGCACTCACCACAGTATGGCTTCACAAGATCCCAAGACACGAGGGGCAGGGATAAGGGGCAGGGACGGGGAGGCTGCCTCACCTATGAGGTCCCGTGCCATCTCCTGGTCCTCTTGAAAGCGGCAGGCATCACTGAGCTGCAGGAGCGAGTCAACGTGGTAGGGGCTTGTCTGGAGCAGGACCTACCAGAAAAGAAGGGCGGCCCTGGAGGAGGAGCCAGACAGGCCCCTGGGGCTCCTAGGAGAAAGGGTCTCCAAGGTGACAGCTGAACTGCCTTTCTGATCCCAGGTCTGCACTGCTGCTTGCCAAGGCCCAGTGTGGCTCAGGTGGGAAGGAAGGACTGCCCAGGTGGAGCTGTCTTGGCTCTCTGCTTGGGATGAGGGCTGGCAGCAAGCACCCTCCTTTGCCCAACAAAGCTCACCCAGAGTCAGGGTGAACACGGGGCCTACAGGGCCTCGGGGAGAGGACACAGGGCTGCCAGGAAACAGAGAATCCATGTGCCACCCCTGGTGCACCAGTGAAGCCAGAGGCAAAGGCACTTGCTGAGAAGGACCCACATGCACACGATTCCTGGAAGGGGCTGTGAGAGCAGTAGAAACTCTCCTGGATGCCGAAGGACCCTCCCATCTTCTGTCCCAGGCTTGACTGCCCTGCACACAGGCAGCCCCACTGCTGGGAGAGCACCATCCCTCCCCCTACTGAAGCTGCGGGGCCACGCACCACAATGTTGTTGGGTTCCATGGACTCCACAGCCACCAGGAACTTGTGCTGTGCCTGCTGATACTCCTCACTGTGCTCAAACGCAAAGAAGGAAAGACCTTTTTTCGATTCCAACAGCCGCATCGACAGACCTGGCAGGCGAGAGTGCTCAGAGAGGGTGTGCAGGGGCCAGGGTGGGCACCTCTGCAGAGCACGGTGGCTCCCAGCAGTTACTCCTTCATGCTGTTGTTACTGCTGAGGACTCTGATACCAACGCAACCAGCCCTGAGGTCTCATGCAGGTCACCAGGGGCTAGGCTGCCTCTAGGCCAGAGCACCTGGGTTCCACCACCCACTGCTTGCTTAGGCTGCACCCAGAGCTGGAATCCATCCACTTGGGCTTTCTACAAAGACTTCCTTCTCTGCGGAACTCAGATCCAGCTCTGAATACGGATGGAGTAGAAATGTCCCAGGACAATAAGCCTTTTGGCCTGGGGCAACATCAGAGAGCACACAGGCTCCGCCTGGTGGCCCAGAGTGCATTTCACTGGGATGAGCAGCCAGGGTGGCTGTGCAGGGGTAAGGCAGAAGGCATGAGTGTCGGGCCCCAGAGGCCTGAGCGAAGTACAACCCACAACCAGACATCTTTCTGCACCTCACGTGTGACTTTGTGTGGTGAACTTGAAAAGCTCATCTCCTAGGACGACCATGAAGTGGTCAGTGGTTCGTGGCCTCTCGCCTGGTGGGGATAAGGATACCGATAGGCACCAAGGCTGACTCTTTTCTAAGAGCACAGGCCCCGAGCTCCAAGGCATATCCTCACTGGGAGTGCAAGGGGAACCTTCTAGAATCCCCACAGTACAGCAGGAGTGGCAGCACTAGGGTTTGGGGCTACAGACTGCTGGTAGAGGTGGGCGCCACCCTCTACAGTATCACCAACACATCCATGAACCCCCCATCCTACAGCAGGATACCCCAATCCAACCACATAAGGGGTTCTCTGGATACTTCTCCACACTATGCAACCCAATACCCCAAAAGGGCACTTACTTCACACCCTGTGCCTCTGCACTGCTGCTGTTTTTCTTTAGATTACGTGCATCCAATAGTTTGTAATAAAACATAAAATTATCATGCTTTAAAGATGAACTGGAACCAGGCATGGTGGTGCACACCTACAATCCCAGCAGCTTAGGAGGCTGAGGCAGGAGGATCACAAGTTCAAAGCCAGGCTCAGTAACTTAGCAAGGCTCTAAGCAACTTAGGGAAACCCTGTCTCAAAATAAAAAATAGAAAGGGCTGGGGATGTGGCTCAGTGGTTAAGTGCCCCTGGGTTCAATCCTGGTACAAAAAATACAAAATAGCAATGACTGCTTGACTGCTTCTATGGCACAGTGCCCAGAGAAGGCAGATGGTACAAAAGCAGAGGACACTTGCATGGAAACAGCTGGGGAAACAGATTGCACAGGAACTCTGCCCTCTAGCACAGTGCACCTGGGCCCTCATAAGCTCTCTACATTACACGCAGGCTCTGCACAGGGGTCACAGGCCAAGCTGGCCCCATTGCCACCAGGTGCTGCAGACCTCACCTGGTTTGCTGTACCGGGGCCAGGTGCTCTTGGGGGTCGTCAGCCACGTGCACTTGGGATACACACGCTGTCTCTGTCGCGGCCTGGGGAGAAGGGAACACAGGCACAGCTTTGCCTCCATGGATCATGGGGACCTGAGCTTGGCTCCCTAATCCCTGCAGGAACCACAGGAGCAAAGATGCAGCACAGAGGCATGTCCACTGGCTGAATGCAGATGGGGACATCTGCTGGTGACAGAAGTGACCACACTAGACCCAGGGTGCGCGCTCACTACACAGCCTGAGAGCTAGGAAGTTCAACCATCCAGCAGCAAGGCAAGAGGGGCAAAACGAAACAAGGGAGGAGAACCAGCCCAGGCCACTGGTGTTCCAGGAATAAATGAGCTGCTTCCCGTGGGCCTAGACTGGACAGGCAAAGGATGGAGTGGACCTCTGACGCAGACCCCATCAACTTGACGACAGACAGAAAAGGAAAACATGGAAACAACGAAGGAAACCGAGGAAGAAATCGGTGTGCTTCTGCAAGGAGTGAGACTGAGAGTGCTGAGGGTCCTTGGGGAAGGGGCCCCCACTCCCTGCAGACCTTGTGTGGGTGGCAGGAGGAGGGTACTGGGGCTTCCTTGGGGAAGTGTTCTGAGCTGCTATTAGGGGGCTGTGCCATGGGAGCCAGACCCTCCCCTGTCAGGCAATGTCTTGGCCGGGCCAGGGAGGGCTGCACCCTCAGCTGAGTATCAGGCATATGGACGTGTGTCTATCAATCTCTATGCTTTTCAGACAATGCATTGTTTCGTTAAAACAAAACAGAGGAGGGCTGGAGCAGTGGCTTAGTGGTTCCGGTACTTGCCTGGCATGCACAAGGACCCGAGTTCGAACCCCAGCACTGTGTACACAATGAAGTGTTTGTTGGAGCAACAAAAGCTAGTGAAAAACTAAATAAAATTGATTCTCTCTTTAAAAAAAAAAAAAACAACAAAACAAAACAGGAACAAGGAGCTGGACTACCTGCAACATGACAAAATGCCATGTTTCTTTTCTCAAAAAGAAAAAAAAAAGAGAGCTGAACACTGCACAAGAAAAACAAATACACAAGAAAAGCACAGCCAAAGTCTGAAGGGAGTAATGTGGCAAGACCCCAACACTCTGCAAGCAGAGGAAAGGAAGTCAGCAGGGGCCTGCAACTGCCTGTCCATGGCATCCTTGCACAGCCAGGCCTGACTTGTGGTGCTGTCAACCGGGATGTCTAGGGAAGCAAGCAGTGGGTGGGGAGGGACACCTGAGAGCTCGAAGACAGCAGGGCAATGGGGTGGGGAAGGAGCGGACCCCATTTGTCTCGTCAAGAAGTCAAATTTCCAAGAAAGATCAGCAGGAAGGTTATGTGGGAATTTTGAAATTATCACCAAGAGAGAACAAGCCAAGGTTCTGTCTCTCAGCTGCAAGACAAGGAGGGAACCTCAGCTTCTCATTGGAGGTCCTTCAGTAAGACTTATATTTTTGAAGAAATAAACATAACAGAAAAATATGATACTACAAAATAGTAAGTGAGCCCAGCATGGATGCAGACACCTGTAGTCCTAGCTACTTGGGAGGCTGAGGTGGAGGATCACTTGAGCTTATCAGCTTGAGCCCAGACTGGGCAACACAGCAAGACCTCATTTCAAAAATACATAAGGGGGCTGGAGTTATGGCACTTGCCTGGCATGTGCAAGTACGTGAGTTCAAACCCCAGCACTATGTACACGATGAAGTGTTGGAGCAACAAAAGACACATGAAAAACTAAATAAAATTGATTCTTTTTCTCTCTCTCTCCCTCTTCCTCTCTCACTATCCCTCTTTCTTTTAAAAAAAAAATAGTAATACATAAGGGTCTGGAGTGGTGGCTCGCTTGCCTGGCATGTGCAAGGATGTGGGTTCAAACCCTAGCACCACATACACAACAAAGTGTCAAGAGCAATGAAAGCCATGTGAAAAATTAAATAAAATTGATTTTCTCTCTCTAAAAAAATTATACATATAACGTATATACACATAGATGCATAAATAAAATAAAAGCAAGGGGCTGGGATGTTGCTCAGTGGTACAGCATTTGTCTGACATCCATATGGCTGTGAGTCCAATCCCTAGCACCACAAAAATAAAACAAAAATGTAATTATCAATTAATTACTAATAATAACATGAATTAAAGAAATCAGATACAAAAATGTAACGAGGGGCAGGCAGACACAACTGGGCTGGGGTGGTGGGACTCTCAGCCTCGGCAGTGCAAGTGGTAAAGAGAATGTTTGGTGTTAAGTGTGCTTCACAAATAACCTGAAAAGACATAGAAGTTGGAAACCCTTGGGTCCTAAAAGGCATAACAGCAAAAACACAAACCAAAAAATGCTAGAAACATAAGGAAAATGGAGCAGATGGTGCAGCGGAGGAATCCTCGCCTTGCTCAGGAGCTCAGAAGCACAGGGCAGACACTCAAGGTAAGCTTTTGTCCCCAGGTCACAGCACACCTCAGCCTCACTGAGTGTGCTACAGAGGGATGGTGAAGATGCTGGGTGGTCAGCGGGGCCAGTTGCCTAGCTCCTGGGTACTGGGAAGGGGAGATTCACTCTTGGCCATGTCATCAAGTGCCCCACAGCTGTGGGGAAACAGGGGGCTGGAGCTGACACACAGACACAACCTGGCACTGGAGTGTCAGGCACAGAACATGCAACAGCAGCACGGTGACGATCAACAGCCTCTCCATGAGAGGTGTGGCCTGTGCAGGAAGGCCCTGGGAAGATGCAGTAATCTTTTCTGGGGGCAGGCGAGTGGAGTGACAGGGAACATTTCTAAACTGCTCAAAGAGTTTAACAAAAAGCATTTAAATCTATAATCAGAAAAAAAGTACTTAAAAAGACACAACCTACAGGGCATGGTGGCACACACCAGTAATCCCAGTGGCTTGGGAGGCTGAGGAAGGAGGATCACAAATTCAAAGCCAGCCTCAGCAACTTAGCAAGGCCCTGAGTAACTCAGAGAGACCCTGTCTCAAAATAATGTATTAAAAAAAGGGCTAGAGATGTGGCTCAGAGGTGGAGCATCCCTGGGTTCAATTCCCAGTACCAAAAAAAATAAAGACACAGCTGGAGAGCAGAACTCCCAGGCCTCCTACAGAGTCACAGGATTGGGCCCTGTGCTTTCCTGTGAAGGAGTCAAGGACGTTCCACACGTCCCATCACCAGCTACCATAGCAGAATGCTGACCAGCTGACAGCTGTCACCATGACACCAGTAAACGCACCTCAGAACCTAAGCCTTGTGCTAGTTTTCCTATTGACTGAGAAACAAAATGGCCTGGTCAAGATTTCAAGACTCAAAACCCAACAGCTTTTAGGACCTTCCTAAAAGTACAAAGCACATACTGGAGATGTCTGGCGTCTTCAGGGGCTTTCAACAAACAGCTTTGGGAACACCCCACCCTAATGGATGAACACAGAGTGAAACAGCTGTGAGAATGGAGCATGTGAACCTTACCTTTGTTCACCCAGGACTGCTCGAGCACCGAAATACCTTTTTAGTTCCGTGTCTGGATTCAAGTGTCTAGAGCGTGGGAAATTTGGAGAAGAAAAATTAAGTCATGCTCTCTCCTACAATGACTCCAAATTTCAGAAAGCTACATAAGAGTGTAGTGGGAAAACAGTGAGTTTGGCTTGAAAGGTGAGTTCCAGGCCTACTTTCTCCAAATTTGCCACCCCACCTGTGCTGGGGCCCAACCACTATCGGCCCCACAGAGCAGCAAAGGCACATGATTGGGTAAATGGCTGTTTGCCAGGCTGCATAAGGCAGCTGCTCGTTGACAGAACAGAGGGCCTCAACAGCACCAGGCAGCTTGTTTGTTAAAGCTGGCAAAGATCTCTGTAGTAAGGACTGTTTTTCATTAAGCACCCACAAGACCAAGCAATGGATAATCATCCAAGGGTGACACCACACTGGTACACAGTTGAAGAAACCTCTTAAGACATATAAAGTTGGGGCTGGAGCGGTGGCTCAGCGGTTTCGGCGCTTGTCTGGCAAGCGTGAGGACCCGGGTTCAAACCCCAGCACCACGTACACAACTAAGTGTCAGAGCAACTAAAGCCATGTGAATAAACGAAATAAAGTTGTTTCTCCCTTTCTCTGTCTCTCTCACTGTTCCTCTGTCTTTAAAAAAAAAAAAAAAAAAAAAAAAAAGACATATAAAGTTAAGCTACTGGGCTGGAGAGGTGGCTCAGTGGTTGGAGTGCTTGCCTGGCATGCATAAAGACCCAGGTTCAAACTGGCACCACATTTACAACTGTCAGAAAAACAAAACTCAGAAAAATAAATAAATAAAATTGATTCATTCTCTCTCTAAAAAAGAATAAAGTTAAGCTACTCAGAAGTCCTGAGCCAAGCACAAAGGCACCACACATGTGGCAACTTAGAGGCTAAGGCAAGAGGATTACATGTTTGAGACCAGTCTTGACAACTTAGCGAGGTCCTAAGCAAGTTAGCAAGACCCTGTCTCCAAACAAAAAAATTAAAAGGTCTGGGAATGTGACTCAGAGGTGGAGGGCCTCTGGTTCAAACCCCAGTACCAAAACAAAACAAAAAAAGTGCTCTGGAATAATGAATGTCTTTTCCTTACTTCTTTCTCCTTGTTTCTGCTTCCTACATGTTTAACAATGAACTTCTAACACTTTCAAATAAATAAGACAGTAAACTTTCTTCTTTCCAGATCACTCTTCTCCCTCTGGTGGCAGAGGAAGAGGCCATACCTGTGTTCCACATATAGGACGTGCTTCCTGGAGCTCAGTGGAGGGGGGCCTGGGCGGCTGAGCCCACTGCCGTCCTCAATCCGCTCCAAAATGCGGTCAATATCCTCCAGCCCACTTTCCTAAAAGCCCAGAACAAACTGTTAATCACTACATGGCTTCACTCTAAATCAATAGCAGAATAATCAATTTTGAGAAGAACAATTAGATTGTATTTACTTCCTAAAAAATGGTATAACTCAGAAGAAAGAGATGTCTTATAAGGGAAAGCTTGGAACAATCACTAATCCAGAAGGGCCTGGAAATCATCAGGCCACAGGACCACACTATGTCTCATGGGTGGGCAGACCTCCTCAGGTAAATGGAACTGGGACTTTTGACACCAACTGAACAGCAACAAAGCCATAACCTCTCTCCAGGACAAACGGAATCACAAGGAGGATCAGCATACACAGGAGATGTTGATGATGGATGTGGTGGCAGGTGGCTTGTCCACCCACCACTCAGGTAGTGCACTGGCACTGGACAAAGGCAGGCAAACAGAAGTTTCACCCAGAGCAATAGGAAGTAGGGCTCAAAAGGGGCCAGGGACAGCTGGAACCCAGAGACCCAAGAGCAGGTCATAACCACCATGGAAGAAGGGCAAATCAGAAGCAAAGCTGTGAATAATGTTTCTTTCTCCCTGATCTCCTATTATACTCCTAATGGGAAGGAACAAAGACATCAACTAAGAACAGTCCTCTCCCAGCACCACCTTGAGGAACACAGCCAGAGCGGCATGGAGGAACCAGGCAGAAGGGGACCTGTCAAGTCTGAGCACATACCGAGATTTCTCCTGCACTGTTTTTCTTATTTTTCTGCTTCTTTTTCTTCTTTCGTAGTTTTCCACTTGCATTAGACTAATAAAAGAAGATATTTTAACCAATGGAGAGAGAAGCAAAATCTTAAAAATTAAGACCCAGAACAGCCAACCCAAAGCCCCTGTTTGAACAGCCTGTGCCCTCCCCTCACATTCTGCAGGTGCCTAGCACCTGCCACAGTGCTTCCTTGCTGGTGTGGCCTTTCTCTCCCACCCCTTCCCTTCTGGAAGAGCTGAGTCAAGGCTGCCTCAGACCCACACCTGCCCCTGAGCTGGGCAGCTCCTTTCATGACAGCGAGAAGCTCCCCAGCGCTGCCCGTGGTCTCAGGTCTCACCAGAGGTGGGCTGTTCTACATGGGCACAAACATGCCTGCAGCACAGCGGGGGCCCCCTATGTGCAGCACCCATGAGGCCACCACTGATCTTATGGATTTTAGCAAAAATTTCATCAGGGTTCCAAAGGAACATTTGGGGAACCATGCAATTAGCAAAACCAAACTCAGAAAATTATACCTCCAAGAAAAAGAGCACACAGGATACATGTGGCTGGGTGCCTAGGCCCTCCCCTCTGACATGCTGTGATTCCGTCACCGCGGAGGCCCCATACCTGCTCTTGAGGTGCAGTCTTGGCCACATCTCCATCCCGCTTGGTCTCTGGATTTCCACGTTGGACCCTTCCTTTGCTCCCTGGTACTGCAGTGTCTGCTATCACACAGTCAGACCTTTCTCCATTCACTACAGGGTCCTCCTCAAGATCCTCCACGTTAATCTGGAAACACATGAGGGCATCACTGCACATCAGTTACAGTGTATATGGTGACAATGAAATGAGTCAGAAGTGGAGCTCGCCACACATGTCACCCCAGGGACTCAACTTGGGAGACTGAGGCAAGAGGATGGCAAGTTTGAGGCTAGCTGCAGCAACCCAGCCAGACTTGGTCTCAAAATAAACAATAAAGAAGACTGGGGTATAGTTCAGTGGTAGATCACCTGAGTCTAATCCCCAACATTAAAAAAAAAAAAAAGGATTATAACATTTAGAATTTTTCTAAGATTGTTCATGTTAAAATTACTTTGTCCTCAAGTATGATGAGGCAATCCTCCTACCCCAGCCTCTCGAGACGCAGGAAGGAGATGACTATCAAAAAATAAAGATGAGGGGGGCTGGAGTGGTGGCTCAGCAGTTTGAACACTTCTCTGGCATGTTCAAGGACCCAGGTTTGAACCCCAGCACCACATACACAACCAAGTGTCAGAGAAACAAAGACCAGATGAAAAAATAAAGTTGATTCTCTCCCTCGCTCTTAAAAAAATAAATAAAATAAAAGATGAGGGGCTGGAGCAGTGGCTCAGTGGTAGAGCACTTGCCTGGCATGCACAAGGACCTGAGTATGAACCCCAGTATCACACATATAACTAAGGGTCAGAGGAAAAAAAAAGATGAATAAAATGGATTCTCTATCTCTCTTGAAATAAACAAAGATGACACAGTGTTGGCAATGTTTCAATGTCTCTACTCCAGCCTAACAGCAGCAGCCTGATCAGTGACATTTATTTTGGAAGTGTTTTTTTATTTTTAATTTTTTGTTAATTGCACAGCTTATTTCTATTACTATCAGAGAACAGCAACTATATTGTGCATAGAACCAGAGAGACATACACACACGAATTTTAGCAAAAGATTAGAGAGAAAATGTTCAATGCAATAAAATAAATTCTGATGATTTTTAGATGCTTGGTTTCCATCAGAGTGTCAAAGTAGTCATTGGCTTCCCAGATACTAAGACATCCTGCTCTATAACATCATTTTTATGGCTGCACGGCACATACACCCCTTAGTGTTGGCAGGGGAGTGTTTGCAGGACCCGTGCCTGGGGTCACTCAGCCCCCTCTATGAAGCCTGCAGTATTTACGTGGAACCAAAGCATACTCCCAGAGTGCTCTGAACCACTCTGGGTCACTACATACAGATGTAATGCAAACATCACCTAAATAGTTCTTACATTGTATTGTTAGGAAGCAAAAATAACATCCACACAAGCTCAGTACAGCTGTGCTTTTAGTTACATCCTGACCTGTGATTGGTGGGATCTGCAAATTCTCCAAGTGAGGAAGGCCTCTGTAAGCCAGCCAGTCCTGCCCTGTGTGGGCACTTAGGTGGTGCTGTGACGAATGTCTGCAAGACAGCCTTGAACACAGCCAGGGAAAACTCCTCCCAGTGCATTCCTAAAGAAAACTACTAAGTCACTGAAGCTTTTGCCAAACTGCCCTCCAAGTATCAGCCAGTGGCCGCTGCCATCAAAAGGTCTGAGAGAACCCCTTTCTCTCACCAGTGCATCCATGTTCCTGGCTGTGCAGCCAGAAAGCAGCTTCATACCATGTACACCTCTGCTTCTCAGGAGTGGACGATTTCATCAGAGAACACTAATAAACTGTGTACACACACGTGCGCGTGTGTGCTGGGGATCAAACCCAGGGCCCTGTGCACACTGACAAACTGTTATTTCCACATATGAATTAGAAAGGCGAAAACTCACAGAATGCTTGAATTAGGGTTGATGTGTAACCCTAAGCAAAACCTCTCTGGAAATCCACAGGCAGCAGCAGATAGGCAACCCCACGTCTGCCCAGCTGTCAGTGTTCCACGTGCACACAGCAGCCCTGGAGTCCACCACAGGGAGGAAGATGTGAAGAGTCAGTTCGCCAATGGCAGATAAGCACATGGAAATCATCTGACACCTCTCAGGAAAGGTGAATCAGAAGCTGCTGAGAAGCACCGCACCCACTGCAGGTTGGGTACCAAGATGGCCAGTGCCAGCTCCAGGCAGGGCTGAACCAACAGGCATTCCCAGTGCCCACCTGTTATGTCACATCGCCCCCCATGGTAGCTCTACCTGGAGACATCCAATCAGACAAAATGAAATGTATACCCACAAATGGCCCACCCCCAGAAGCTCCCCAGCACCAGGCACAGTAGCCACAAACCAGAACCAAGCCAGACATCCCTAGAAAAATGAATGGCTGAATGCACTGTGACACACCCACACAACACACTAATGACAAACAGCAAGGATAAAGGAAAAACCACAGAAACCCACAACCAGAAGAGCTCAAGAGCACATGCAGAGCAAGCGAGGTCAGAACGCATGAGCACATTCTGAAAGATTCTGCTGGCAGAAAATTCCGGAGCAGGCAGGACTCACAGGCAGGGAAGCATGGTGAGTGCAGGGCAGCGGAGCATTGGGGTCTTTCAAAATGTGGCCGTGGCACTTGTGTTGCACATGCCTTTATACACCTAAAATGGTGCATCTAACTACATGTTACACTTTCAGCACGTGGAGTTCTAAAACCCTCTGACCAGAATGGCTGATGCCAAAGAAATACCCACGAGTCATCCATGGCACCAAGATGCACACTACAGGTGCAAGCAGGTATGCCAGACCCCTCGGAGCCCTGCTTCTCCCTCCCCAGGAGGGCAAAGTCGCCCACTGAGGGTCAAATTCTTCCAGAGAAGCTCTTGCTTCCTCCATTTCAATATCGTAATCTCTGCACTCAGAGTATTAACCACATGCCCAGCATGTGCTACAGGTCACACACAAGTTCATGTCCTCTTCACCACAACCCCACAAGGCAAACAAGAACACCCAAAGCTTTCATTAGCCATCTTGTCCAAGTTCTCCATCCAGAAAAGGGGGAGCCTCTGGATTCGAATCCAGATCACTGGCTCTACAAGCCATGTGCCTACACTCTGACTGCAGACACCAACGTCTGTCTTACAGGTGGGACTCTGTGCGTGCCTGCTGGATGTTGGGACACACCAGGGACCAACAAAGTCCTTGCTTTCAGGAAGCTTATACTTCAGCCACAGGAAACAAGCAATCAAAAATAAAACAAATAAGGAATTTATACAGTATATTTGGTAGTAACTTCTGGGGAAAGGAAAAGGACCAAAATAGAGAGAAAGGGACTATGGGGTGACTAGGATTGTAATCAGGTATGGTGGGCCTGACAGGGAGAAGAAGACAGTGTCCATGAGAGGTGAGGGAACAAGCCATGAGATGATATTTGAAAACAGGTAACAGCAGGCACAGAGAGCAGCAAAGGGAGATCAATATGGCTGGAGAAGAGTCAGCAAGATTAGACAGGTGAGGTGGGAGAGCTGCCTGGCAGACTGGGCAAGCCTGAAGCCAGGCTGTGATCACATGCCCAGAACATAATGGAGAGTAATGAGAGCAGAGGTGAAGACTAGGAAGGTTGGGTTGCAACTTTGGGCACCTGGAATCACCACAGCACTTCCCAACACTCTGAACACATGTCAAGAGACCAACAATGCCTTCCAGGTGGCTGTTCATGGCATGGGACCTTCAAGAGACAGGATAGCCTGAGGAGTAGGTCAGGGCCCAAGTCAGTAGCATCAGGTGCACCTGGATACACAGAGACAGATACTGAGTTCATGCACAAATCGAGACTGGGAAGGAGGTCTGAGTGGAATATCAACCTCCTCTCGGAAAGCAGGGGGTGCAGCTTGGTGGTAGAGCATACTTAGCATGCATGAGGCCCTAGGTTCAATCCCCAGCACCAAAAAAGCAAGCTCGCAGCAACCTGGAAAACTGAGACAGGAGGATCACTGGTTCCAGGACAGCAATTTAGTAAAACCTTCAACAATTCAGCAAAACCCTCCCTGCCTCAGTAGTAAAATGTCGCTGGGTTCAATCCCTAGTCCAAAAAAAAAAAAAAAAAAAGACAGAGAGAGAGACAGAGATAAAGGAAGGGCAAGGAGGAAAGAAAAAAGCCAACAAGTAGGTTTCATACAAAGACCAAGCCCTGAGAAAGAGTCCCTGTGACTCGACTCATTTCACAGGACTCCACATAAGCATTACATTTTCCCATGCAGTTCACCTGTTGTTTTTTTTTTTCATCTCTCCTGGACACCTCTAATTCTCCACTCACCAACTTCTTTTCACTACCTTTCCTTCCAACATTGTATGGTTTTTAGAGCACAAGGTCTAAATCAGAAAGCCCAAATTTAATTATATGTATGTTTTTCACTTTTTATTTTTTATTATTATTTTTTTCAGTGCTAGGGATGGAACCCCGGGGCCTCATGCATGCTTGGCAGGTGCTCCTGCACTAAGCTACCCCCAATCTGAAAGCCTGGATATACACTGAAGAAGTTATCACTGCTGTCGACATCACCTCCCTCCCAGACTGTGAAGACATGGGCGGTACTTGGCACACGCAAATGCCCTTCACATAACAATTATTCTTTTTTTTTTCCCAAGGCTGAGGACCGAACTCAGGGCCTTGTGCGTGCTAGGCAAGCGCTCCGCCACAGGGCTAAATCCTCGACCCCCCAACAATTATTCTTAAAGGCACCTGCGGTGAGGGATTCTGCAAGAAGCAAGATGCAATGCCCTGGGTGGGCTTGGCAGGCGTTGTGAGGAGTGAACTGGAGTATTTGTAAAGGCCAAGCAAGTGCTAGAGAGCTTTGCAGATGCTGGGCCTTGAAATCCAGGAAGACCTCTCAAGTTTCAGAGATGTAAAGCCCCTCCCCATGACGTAGCTGCCTCCCCCCACTGCAAACAACCCGCTGCATTCTGCCCCAAGACGTTGCGGCCCCACATTCCCCTCTGCACACCCCACTCTTACACAAAGCCCCTGTTCACCCCGCCTTCCCCACAGCATCGCAGTCCTATCACCCAGCCCCTTCACAGCATCCCCTCTGGCTCCTTAGCTTGTCCCAGACTCTCACGGCCCCGCCCAACCAAGTTAAGCCCCGCCCATAGACGTGACAGTCCCGCCCTCTTGGCTATAGCTGTCTCCTCACCCCGACCCAGCTCTACTCTTAACCCCGCCCCTGACGCCATGACCACGCCCACCACAGTGAAGCTCCGCCCTCTCCACCGAAGCCCATTCTCATCACCCAGCCCCTTGGCAGTCCGTCCCATTTGGCCCTTAGCCACGCCTCTGGACAGCATGGCCCCACCCTCTTTCCCCCCTGCGACCCTAGCCCCGCCCCGACACGCCCACCCTGTCCCGCCCTAGCACCGGCCCTGACGTCACGGCCCCGCCCTCCAAGCTGCGGCGCGGCCCGCACCCACGACACCACGACCCCGCCCACTCCGCAGCAGTCCAGACTCAACTTTACGCCCACCCCGTCCTCCCATGACGTCACGCCCCGCCCCCCGTCCCGGTCCCACAGGTCGCCCCGCTCCTCACCAGCTCGAACCGGTTGTTGACTTGGACACCCTCCTTCCCGGAGTCCTCGGGGCGCCGGCCCCCCGACCCCTGTCTCGGTCCTTCTTCTTCTGCGTCATCATCATCACGGAGGACAAACTGCAGGGCGCCGGGCCCGAGGGGCTCCTGGCCGCGCTGTTCCCCCCTCAGCCTCCGGAGGGCCCGGCGCGACATAGGACCCGTCGGCCTGACGTCTGGAGAGAAGGAGAAGGAAGAGCTGAAGAGAGCTGCCGGCGCGCCTGCGCACTGACGGCGCGCTGGCGCGAGGCTGGCGTGTCGCGCCTGCGCACTGCGGCTCGCCGGAACTGCTTCGCGGTCACCGCCGGCACAAGGAAGGCGCAGGCGCTCCGGGCGCGCTTTCGCGAGAGTGGGGCGCCCACACGCGGCGGAGCCAGGTTGGCTGCAGTGCGGAGTCTCTGCGCCGTGTGGGGTTCGGGTGGCGAGCTGTGGCCGGATGGGGGCGCACAAGCTCAGCAAGACCTTACCCCTTTGCCCAGGTCCGGATTCTCAGGGCGGGAGGGAGGCCCTAGTAGGTGGGGCCGGGAGGAACAGGTGTGCATAGGTGGGAGACTGCGCGCGTGGGCGGTCAAGGAGTTTGCAAGCTGGACAGGTCCCGACACGTGTCACACAGAGCTGCAAACGGACAGTTCTCTAATACGAGGAGCTTCGCACAGTTAATATTCCCGAAGACTCCTCCACTCCCACGAGGCACGGAACGAGTCCAGCTGCAGTTTGTGAAGGCAATAAGCGAGTCCCCTGTACCGCTAGGAATGGGACTCTGTTGTCTGAGGTCGAGCTCTCGCCATTTCCAGGCTTCACAACAAGAGAAGTTTTCAACAATGATGACGTAAGGTCCCGCCACAGACTCCGAGTTTGGAATAGAGAATTGCAGAGGTCAAAATGCAAGAACCAGATGGACCGCCCCACCTACCACCTAGACAGCAGAGTAGGTCCCCGTTAGGGAGCTAGGCAGGGTCCTGTGCTAAATGCCTGCCTCATCTTGAGAGGTAGGAATCCACCCCCACCCCCCCACCCCGCCTTTGACAGTTTAAGAAACTGGGACTCAGAGTATGTGGCCCAGAAAGAACCTGAATTTGCATTCAGTTCTGTGAATTTAGAATCCAAATAAGGTAGGCTGCTGGCAGGGCAGAGAATGGAGGCAGGGACAGGATGTGTGCCCTGGCGTCATCACTGGTGTATACCCGTTCTTGCTGTGCACCTGAGCTCTACCCTCCAGCCTGCCTCCCCCAGGAGTCCAAGTTCTTCACTCCGGTGGGGAGCTGGGTCATTGTTATTCTCTGAACTACATGGAGGCAGGAGCTGGCCTGTCAGGTGCTTTGCTTGGGTCATTCTAGAATCTTGAGGTACTCCACAGGGGCACTTAGCTGCTGCTCCCAGCCACTCCTGACCCCTCCCAGTCACGCTCAGGACACCATCTATTCTGGCTGTGCAGTGTGTGTGGCTAGGTGTTTCTGTGTCACCCTAGGTCAGGTTGATTGGCCTGTGGATACAAATGGGACATTTCAGTCTGAAACAGTTTCCTCTCCCCAAGAGAGTCTGTGTACACTACCAGGGACACAGTAGGCCTCCTTGAAACTGTTACCAGAGTCCTGCGTCAGAGAACCAACTCTGGAGGTCCCAATAAGTCAGGTCTGCCACTTGCTACCAAAAAAAAAGAGAGAGAGAGAGAGAGAGAGAAAGTGAAATGGTGAAAAAGTAGGAAAGAACTTTAGCCAACATGGTCATATTGGGAAGACGGGAGATCAAGCATCTCAGCCCTGTCTTTGAGGATTCTGACATGAGCTTTAGGTTTAAATAGAGGAAGAATTGGCATGGGGGCAAGAGGTACACATAGCTAAGCAGTTTGGGTGACACTTTGGTCTCAGTTCCAGTTCTGTGATGTAGCTCTGGAGAAGTCCTTGTCACTGCCTCAAGGGGCAGTCTCCACTTACTTCACAGGGTGTTTATCAGACCTGTGATCCTGTAAGTGGGGAGCAATTCAGTTCTCTCAGGATGACTGGTGCTTCGTGGGGCAGTCTCATCATGGGTCTGCCTCCAAGGCTCTGCTGTTCCTGGAAGGTGTGGGGCAATGACTGAAAACTTCTAGGCACACTGCAGGGGTCTGGAACAGGACTTATAAAAGCTGGCAATTTAATGTTCCTGCAAATCTTTAAAATAACTTTACTCTTATGTTTACATCTTCAGCCTTGAAGAGAGGGGATTACCAGCTTTAGTTGAACACTCCTTAAATAATTAACATGTTAATGTACAGAGTTGGGCAGGAATTTGACCCAAAGTTTAAGGAAACATACAAAAGAAGGCAGAGATGACAAGCTTTCATCCTACTTCAGCCATTAGGCATCTGCAGGTCCAAGCAGATAGACAGAGCTCTTAGCAAAAGCAATCTCTAACCCCCTCTTATGGAATGCTTCTCTCTGCAAGCAACTCCAAACACAAATTTCCCTCTGAACTGCTGAAGTTCTGGTCCTCTGCAAGGAAGGTTTGCTTCTAAACAACCTCTGCTGTCAAGATCTCAGATATAAGGGGCTGAGGCTGGTTCTGTGGGTTGAGTTTGCAGCTTCCTATAATCTCAGGCTGGGGAGAGATGAGCCCAGCAACCCTGAGGGCAACAAGGAGACAGAGTGACAGTTGCTGTCCTTGACTTCACCCTGGAACTAACTGCCTAAGAGCCTCAAGAAGAGCTCTGTGTGGGTGCCGCAGCCAGTAGGCAGTGTCCCTCAGCTCTGCCCAGCAGCTCCCAAGGTGAGCTTTCATTTCCATATGTGGATCACCCACCCCTGGCTGGGAGTGTAAGCAGATATGTTGCCAGGTGCAGTTCTTGCATCTGTAGGATCAGGAGGATAATGGCAGCGGTACTTAGCTCCCAGGAGCATCTACCATGAGAGCACTCACAAACATGAGGTTTTGAACTTTTATAATTTTTAACAAGCTTTTTAAATTGCTGGCTCTGACAGTAAAATTCTGGA
This sequence comes from Aplodontia rufa, assembly GCA_004027875.1. NCBI lineage: Eukaryota > Metazoa > Chordata > Mammalia > Rodentia > Aplodontiidae > Aplodontia > Aplodontia rufa. The sequence goes on from PVKS010001937.1 coordinate 22,761, forward strand.
CCCTCTCTGCCTCTTTTATTATTTTTAAACAAGAATTAAAAACTCAAAGAGAAGCAGTTTGTAAGGGCTTCAAACAAGTGGGAGTTGGTGATTTTTTTATTGGTGGCTCTAATTTTGTGTATTTTAATTTCAAGGACTCTGAATGATTAGTGTCCTTTTCCACAGGCCCATCTACTATTAGGCATATTCTTCCTGGATCTCCTCCAGTCCTGGAGTAGGTGTTACAGCCTGGAGTGAACAGGAATCCAGATTCCTTCCTCATCTGTAAGGTGCAGTGATGACCAGACCACCTTGGGATGCACTTAGAAGGAATGTGCTTAGCATAATGCCTCACTGGAGCCACCAGCCACCACCAGCCCCAGGCAAGTCATCTACTTGGAAAACAGGACTGAAGGGCAGAGAATTGAGACAAAAGGGTTCCCCGGAACAGCAGGTGCCGCCAGAGCAGGTGACAGGTAGTGACCTGAGCTGCTGTTCTGCATACATCCTAAGATGACCAGGGCTTTGTGAACAGAAGTGCAGCTAGGCACCTCATCCTGTGATGGGCAGCCTGACGGTGGAGCCAGGGAGGACTTTCCTTGTCCTGAAAGACAGGTAGGCCTTGGAGCAAAGCTCCAGCCTTGAGAAAACATACCAATGCCAGAACTCAGTCCTTGGTACATATCCAGGCTGTGAGGACAATTTGGCCATGGTCCTTCCTCTGGGATCACCCAGCATCACTGGGTCCTCAGGACCACTGAGAAGTGAATGAGCAGGACAGGGTGTGGTGGGGCTTGGAGGGGCAGGGTGACGGGTGTGGATGTCAGGCAAGGGACAGGGAACAAGGTTGACCTGTGGTCTTCCAATGGAAATAGGGTACCTGAATGCCTCCCAGGAGAATTTCACCCCCTCAGAGGCTTCCCGGGTGCCTCTGCTGCCCAGTTCTCCTGTTATGTTTGGATCTGGAATGTCCCCCAAAGGTTCATGTATTTAAAGCTGGGTCCCTCGCTGGTGGCACTATTGGGAAGTGGTAGACACTTCAGGAGGTGAGGCCTCTTTGGAAGAAGTGGCTCACTGGGTGTTCTTGAAGGGTACGTAGGGACCTTAGCTCCCTACCTCTCTCTGCTTCCTGGCCACCATGAGGTGAACATCTGTGCTCTTCCTGTGCTCCCCGCTACAGCATGTTGCCTCACCCTAGGCCCAAAGTGATGGAGCCAAGCGACCATGGACTGAAACTGTGAGCCAAAATAAGTATTTCCTGCTCTTAAGTTTTTATCTCAGGTATTTTTCACAGTGACAGAAAACTGACTTGCATAAAGAATTGGTACCAAGAAGTGAGGTTGTTGCCATAGCTGCCCATGCATTTCACAGCCTTTGGAACTGGTTTCCAGGAGGAGCTTAGAAATTAAGAGAATCAGGCTAGAAAAAGCTTAGAATACCATAATCTGAGCTTAATGGGCAATTCTGGCTAGAGCTCAGAGAACCAGAGTACTGATAGGAGTGTGGACAGTAAAGACTGTGCTGATGTAACAGAGAAATTCTAGGAAACATTTTTTTTTTAATAAACCAAAGCACTCCCTCCAATTTCCTTGGAAAGATGTTTTTCTTCAAGTTACTTTCTCCTCCTATCCCAACCTCTTCCTTAATCTATCCCATCTTTAACACCTCTTTCTCATGGTGTTCTAAATTCTAAAGAAAACCCTCTGCTACATCTCTTCTCTTCTCAGCTCGAAAGGTAGCAAATTAATCCAAAAATAAAATGTAGATACTGACCCCATGAGGTTGAGTTTCTGTTTCATGTGATAAGGAGGCAACAGATGCAAGCATGCTCTTGGAAGAAGGCAAAACCCAGAGATTTTCTGCCTTTTAGCCTACTGCACCCTCCCCCCATAAAAACTCTCTGCTCCTTTAAATCCCCGAAGATGGTGTTTTGAGACAGAAAGTTCTCTGACTTCCTCAGGGCCAGCTTTGAGGCTGTATTCCCTTGCCACTCTCCTGAGCTTTTGTGGAGCATGACGAGAAGTGAAACCTCCCATCCCAGTTACACTGATGAAGTTTCAGGTGGGACTGTTAGGAGTTGCTCCAGAGGCCACACAAGTGACATTCGGGCAAAAAAACCTTGTCTATATTTTGTCCATGCTGTGAAACTTTGTGTGAGGCTGCATTTGAAGGTGATGGACTCATTTGTTTCATGGAGGAAATTTCAAGGCAGCACAGCATTTAGGCTGTAGTATATGTATTGTTGGCTGATTTTAGCCAGGTTTACCATGAGAATTGTGTAAAAAAACATAGAAGAAAGATTTTTAAAACTTGCAGTTTGGCCAGAAAATCTGCATGTGTAGTTTGGGTCAAGGAAGTTGTTATTGCTGAAGAAATTAGCACCATTAAAAAGAAGCCAAACCAGGCATGGTGGTGTATGCAGATAACCCCAATGACTTGAAAGGCTAGCCAGGATTGCAAGTTTGAGGAGAGTCTGGGCAATTTAGCAAGACCGTATTTCAAGATAAAATAAGCTGGGAACAGTGGCACATACTGGTAATCCCAGCAACGCAGGAGGATTGCAAGTTCAAAGCCAGCCTCAGCAATTTAGCAAGGCCATCAGCAACTTAGTGAGACCCTGTCTCAAAATAAAAAATAAAAAGGATTTGAGAGGGCTGGAGTGGTGACTTGGTGGTTGCGGCGCTTGCCTGGCATGTGCAAGCATGCAAGTTCGAACCCCAGCACCATCTACACATGAAGTGTCTGAGGGATGAAAGTCACAGGAAAGACTGAATAAAAATTGCTTCTCTCTTTCTCTCTTTCACTGTCCCTGTTAGGCCGGCTGGGGGCGTGGCTTCAGGTAGCCCACACTTCACAGCATCTTGGACCTGGCTGGGGGCGTAGCCTTCAGCCAAGACACTGAGGCCATGCCTGCTGGCTAAGGGGCAGGGCAAAGGGCAACTTGCCCGCGAAAAAAACAGCCAATTGGGATGCTGGCGGACAAGCTCCAAAGGATTGATGGGCCCACCAGCCAGTCTCTGAAGGACCAACCCCATCATGAACTTCCAGGTAGCCAGCAAAACCAGCTGCCTGGCAAAGGTTCAACGCCATTTTCCCTGCCTGCCATTCTGGCCTGCTGCTGCTTCCCATGCCCGCCCTCATCATGGCGGTGCAGGTGAAATTGGCCCGAGAGCAACAAGCCCAATAAACATCTCCGCCTGAATTTACACCACTATCATTATTCCTTTTTTCTGATTTTACAGTCCCCTCTTTACAAAAAAAAAGAGGATTGGAGATGTGGCTCAGTGGTAAAGCATGCCTGGGTTCAATTCCCAGCACCAAAAACAAACAAGATAAAATATAAAAGGAGGCTGGGGATGTAGGTTAGTGGTCGAGAATCCCTGAGTACCACAAAAATAAACACTAAGCTGAGCATGATGGTGCACACCTATAATACCAACAACTTCAGAAGCTAAGGCAGGAGGATTGCAAGTTCAAAGCCAGCCTGGGAAAATTACCAAGACCGTCTCAAAATATAAAACAAACAAACAGGGTTGGGGGTGTAATCAGTGCCAGAACACCCCTGCGTTCAATACACAGTATTTTAAAAAATGAAGAAGCAGCACACCTGAGCAGCTACTTGAGAGGCTGAGGCAGGATTGCAAGTTCAAGAGCAGCTCAGTAACTCCGTAAGACCCTGTCTCAAAGTAAAAAATTTAAAAGGGTGGAGATATACTTCAGTGGTAGCATTCAGGAGAGCCCCAAATCAATTCCCCACACCAAAACAGCAAACAAGCACTTTGCATTTGCATCAGAATAATAGGAAAAATGTGTTAATGTGTTGAGGGCACCTCAAGAACTGAGCAGACCCCACCCATCTCAGGCTCAAGGGGGTAAAAGAGTAAACTCATTTGAAAGAGTGCCCTGCTTACACCGAGCCACAAAGGAAGTTGTTTTCCTAGGATTCATTTTACCAAGCAGTTGTGCAGGCACCCTGAGAACACAGCACCTGTGATCTGAGGATACCCTACTGCAGCTCAGGCTGGTGGTACACCTTGCATCATCTTTGTGATGCTGGTTTTGCAGGAATGCAGAATGCAAGAGTTGCAGGGTAATGGAAGCTTCCATCAGGTTTTAAAGGAGGGTTTGGGAGGCCAGGTGATTTGTGGCAGGGTTGGGATCCATGCATGAATCACCCTGAGAGGAAAACGTGTGAAGCTGCAAGAGTTTAATCCAAGCAATGGAAACCCTGGGGAATTAGAAATTCCAGGAACGTGAACCATTTCCCAAGGAAAGCTGCAGGCAGCAAGCAGAGCCAGCCTAAGAGAGTGGCCTTGTGAGCTACAGATGGCAAGACCATAGAGCAGGGCTACCCAAACAATTCAGGGCCCTTGCCCACCCCCACATGCCCCACATGCCAGACATGGAACTACAATATATAGCGTTTTTCCAGATGAGTTTGTTTTTTTTTTTTTAGGTGTTCTTATTCTTCCTTTTCAGAATGTGAATGTTTACCCTATGCCATTGATATATTGGATGTATGTAACTAGGTGCTTTGTTTTTTTTAAATAGGAGCTCACAGTAAAGGATTTGCCTCCAGTCTCAGAGGAACTTCAGACTTCCTGTGTGTGTGTGTGCTGGGGATTGAACCCAGGGGCTCGTGAATGCTAGGCAAGTAATCTACCACTGAATTATTTTGAGATGAGTCTTTGTAAGTTGCCCAGGCTGGCCCTGAACTTGTGAGCCTCTTGCTTCAGCCTCCCAAGTAGCAGGGATCAGAGGCATGGCCACTAAACCTGGTTGCATCTTGGACTTCTGGCAGTGCTGGAACTTTTAAGACCATGGGGACTCTTGGAGACCGACTGAATGCATTTTGCAACATGAGATGGGCAAGAACCCCTGAGGGCCAGGGGTGGAATGTGGAATGTTGTGTTGGATCTTGAACGTCCCCAAAGGCATAGTGTTGAAGGTTTGTCCCCAGTTGGGATACTGTCAATAGATGGCAGAAACCTTAACAGGTGGGGCCTAGTTGGAGAGGTAGTTGCTGGGGGTACACTGGGACCCCAGCTCCTTTCTCTCTCTGCAACCTGGCCACCATGAGGTAAGCAGCTCTGCTCTGCCATATGCTGCACACCACAGGTCCAAGCAACCATGGACTGAAACCAGGAGCCAAATAAACCTTTCCTGCTCTTAAGTTTACCTCAGGTGTTTTGTCATAGTGACAGAAAGCTGACCAACAGAGACACAAGCAGGGTGCTCTGCTCCAGCTGGGAACCAAGGCACCAGTCCAAACCTGGACATCCACCCAGTTCTCATTCCTGAGATGATAAAGAAGAGGACAGGAACACTGGAGCCCTGGGACACCCTCGTGCTCTCCATGCCCCTCAAGGAATCCTGAAAGGAAAAACCTCCCCAAGGGAGGGTCCTGGAGTGACCCTGTCCCTGAATGAATCATGGGGCCAGGAAACACTGTATATAAATATACAGGCTCTATGGTTTATTATATAAAGGCGTCTACGTATGTATATATGTACATGCACAGCTCGGAGGACGGGCAGCTGTGCCCAGCACCGGAAGCTGAGCCACTCAGCCTGGTGCAGGCCTGGCCACCTGGCCATCACTTAAGATCTAGAGTCCTGCTGTCAGGGATGTAAAGGGACTGTGTCTGGCGGCTGCGGCGTGGCGTGGCGTTGAGGACATCCACGCTCCTGCGACTGGAGCGCACAACATCGGCCACGAAGCTGGTGCAGTCACTGCAGACGTCCTTCAGGCTGCAGCCATGGGCATAGATATGAGGGAACTCCTCCTCCACGCTTCGCCACTGTGGCCCCTGCAGGGGTCTGAGGCAGGGTAGGGTCAGGAGCAGACTGTCAGGCAGAGGACACCCTGCAGGCCTTGCCCTGCCCCTCTGCAGTCCCCCACAAGCCTCCCTGCTGCCTGCCCCTCTCCTTATCACACACCCACATGGGCTTGGGGAATCAATGTGCCTCGCAAAGAGCATCCCAGAGAAGGCTCTTCCTTGCCAGAAACTGGAATCCTGGGTTCTGACCACCCCAGAGCCCTCCAAAACCATCTGAACTCAGCTCAAAACTGCCCTGGAGCTGCACTTCCTGGGGGCATCCTCCCACAGTGGCAAGGCTAGCCCCTGCCCAGCTCCCCAAGTCTGTGCCAACGCCTGCCCACCACAGAAACACCAGCACCCAGGCAAGGGAACACACTGGAAGACATCTCGTCTTTGTGCTGCTATGGCTTTGGCAGCCGGCACCCTCGGAGGACTCTCGAAACCCAGTGCGTAGACAGGGATGTGCGCACACTTCTTAGAAGGCATCTTCATCTGCAAAAGAGGAGGCATGGAAAGGCCCCAGGGACAGGCAGCCTGGCCCCAAGCCAGTGCTTTCCCTACACTCGGGCCTAAAGACCCAGAAGGGCCTCCGTCCATGTCACATCCCAACTCTTGTCACCCCAATTGTGCTTTCTGCTCATTGACACAGCAACTTCTTAAGGAGCGGGAACCCTGTTCTTTTATGCCATGAAGGGTTCAGTGTCAGCCCTGGATACTGCTGGGGTTCGACACTGGTGAGGAGGACCCTGGCTATTGTCAAGGGCGGGCCATGAAGAGGGTCAGAAAACAATCATGGGACAGTCCCTCCTCAGCTGGCTTCTCCAAGCTTCTGAGCGCTGCTGTCTACCTCCGCACATGCCTGCATGTAACCATGCATCCCAGCACAACCAAAACCCAGGGGAGCTTTATCAAGAAGGCAACAGAGGCTTCCTGGCTCCAGCCTTCCCTCATGGGATGCTCAGGCCCTTTTGAAAGCCTACCCACAGGGGTCCTTAAAAGCAGCATGCAGGCTTGGACAGTGTAGGGCAGGGTTCTGCAGGAGGAAGGTGGCATTGAGGTGCCTGTGGGGGCAGGATTGACTGGTACCCCCACCAGCAGAAAGCAGAACCCCCTCCCACCTCGCAGAGCCCCTGGAGATCCCATGAGATCCTCACCTTTACACTACAGGAAGTGCAGACGGCTCTGGAAGGGAATAGAGGAGGCCATGAAGAGGCCCAGGGAGGAACAGCTGCCTCCGGGCCCCCGTGTCCCACCCCACATCCCCACCACCCTGGCTCTGCTTGATGCCAGGTTGCTTCAGCACTGTCACATTTGGTCCAGAACCTTTCTCTCCTTGGTTCCCACCCAGTGTGCCTCGGCCCCTCAGCTTTCTCATGGTGCGCCTGGCCTAGAGTTCTCCATGCTTTCCACACTGGGGTGTGCTTGGCCCCTGTCACCTAGAAGCACTATCTAAGCAGAGGGACCATCACTGAGGGGCTCAATTTTAGGCAGCAATGAACATTTTTTAGTCCCGTGACAATTTTAAAAGTAAAGGCATTCTTGTAAAATTGAAACATTGGCTTTACAATTTGGATAGCCCACCTACAGAGGTGATCTCGTTATCAATTCAGCCTCCACCCTCCAGTCTGTTCTAGACAAATAATATTTTACAAAAGAAAGTGAGGTGCTGTGCAAACTACTCTATAACAATAGGCCAGTGGCTCTTCATGTTAATAAAAATTGTTCAAAACATGTTCTAAAACAATGGACCGTGTTCTCTTGCACGGATCTCCTAATTTTCCATCAACAAACTCCCGGGTTGGGGCTGCAGGTATAGCTCAGTGGTAGAGTACTTGCCTAGCATTGCGAAGTCCTGGTTTAAATTCCCATCATCACATTAAAAAATTACAGCCAGACTTGGTCACAGACACCTCTAATCTCAGTGACTCAGGAGACTGAGGCAGGAGGATTATAAATTTGAGGTGAGCCTCAGCAACTTACAGTCTCAAAAATAAAATAAAAAGGGCTGGGGATATAGCTCAGTGGTAAAGTACCTCTTGGGTCAATCCCCAGTATCAAAAATCAATCAATAAATAACCCATGTTAATCTTACTCCACTGTGTCAGGGAACATGCTTTGCATCAATCAAATCCTTCTAAATTTATTGAAACTTGTTATGTGGCCCAGAGCACCGTCAACCTTTGCAAATGTCCTGTGTGCACTTGACTGCTGTTTGGTGCAGTATTTTATGCATGTCAGACCAGGTTGCTGGGGAGTGTCATCCAAATCTTCCATATCTGCAGTTTTTGCAGTTTGCCAGTTTTATGTTATAGAGGGAGCAACATTGGAATTGATAACCGTAACTGTGATTTGTCTGTTTTCCTAGCACTATTTTTGCTTCATACACTTTACTATGTATGTAGATGATTAGGAGTGCTGTTTCCTCTGTAGTATGAACTGCTGTATCTCTGGAAATGCTTTGCTCTGGAACTCCTGTGGATCTATCAGAGACTGTGTTCCCTGGAAATGCTTCACTCTGGAACTCCTGTGGATCTTTCAGATCTTGTGTTCTCTGGGAATGCTTTGCTTTGGAACTCCTGTGGATCTATCAGAGCCCGTGTTCCCAGGAAATGCTTCACTCTGGAACTCCTATGGATCTGTCAGATCTCATGTCCTTCGTTGGAGTGTGGCATGTTTTTCCCACCCTCTGCCTCTGAAGAACATACCTTGTAGGTGGCAGGTCTTCTGGGAACTATCTTCAACAGGGCTGCTCAGACCCTGGAGTCATGGGTGATGAGCTGCACTTAGTGCCCTCTTGCTGTGCCTTTTCTCTTTCTGCCTTTTTGATGAACAGCATTTTGTTGCTCAACTTCCTCTTCTTTGCTGCTTACTAGCTGCAGCTCTTGGTTTTGCTGCAGTGGTTGCTGTAGTGCTCCAGTCTACCTTTAGGTGCTGTGACCCGCTTCCTGGAGCATAAGAGCCATATCATACGCTTCCTCCCTGGCCCAATGATATGGTTAGAACACGCCTTTCTCATCTGCTTGATAAAATCCCACAATATACCATGATTAACTTTGATTGTTTTTTGAATGTCGGGCATCCAATCTTTCTTGCTGGGTGCTGTATATGTTCTTCTGGGGGTTGTTTTTTTGTTTTTGTTTTTGTTTTTTAAAGAGAGAGGGACAGTGAGAGAGACACAGAGAGAGAAACAACTTTATTTAGTTTTTCACATGGCCTTAGTTGCTCCAGCACTTAGTTGTGTACGTGGTGCTGGGGTTTGAACCCAGGTCCTTGAGCTTGCCAGGCAAGCGCCGAAAATGCTGAGCCACCGCTCCAGCCCCGGGTTTTTTGTTTTGTTTTGGTTTGGTTTTGAGAGTGTGAGAGACAGAATCATTTGTTTTTTCATCTAGTTTTTGTTTTTAATGACACTTAGTTGCATATATGATGCTGGGGTTCAAACCTGGGTCCTTGTGCATGCCAGTCAAGCACTCTACCACTGAGCCTCTGCTCCAGCCTGTTTATGTTCTTGTTCCGTTTTTTAATACTGGGGATTAAACCCAGGGGTGCTTATCCACCAACCACATCCCCAGTCTTTTTCTATTTTTATTTTGAGGCAGTGCCTAAGTTGGCCTGTGCGCTGCTTGTCACTCCCTGCATTAGGACAATCTTTTTACTAGCTTCAGTAAGCCCCTTGTGCCTACATGCTGGATGCTCAAGAGGGTGTCTCTGTGCAGGTGTCCTCTCCAGAGCTCTGTTCTGAGGACTCCCACTGCTGCCTGGCCTCCCTGTACTCAGCCCTGCCTCCTACCCTCAGGGAGATTCAAACCCTAGACCTGCAAGAAGTCACGGGACTGCCAGCATCCTCTGCTACAGAGTCTTGAACACCATTGTTTCACATCCTTTGATAATTTGTGTGTGGCTGTTTCAGCTGGAAGGTGCCTGTTTCCCCATCTGGGCTCAAAGTGGAAGTCCCTTGGCTTTCAAGCTTAAATTGATTTAAATAGAACTCAAAATTCCATTCCTCCATCTGATTTTGGCCAGAACTACCATCTCCTAGTCATTAGCCCCAGCAAGGAACAGAGAGCGGAGAAGAGGCCCCAATAGGGATCCTGCTGGCCTCTAGGAAACAAGGAGCTGCTCCTTTGGCCAAGGACATGCAGATCTACAAGAAGGCTGGCATTACAGATGTCCAGGAAACAGCACAGTTAAAAAGAAAAGCCCATAGATGTCACCAGGCAAAGCTGGGAGGGTCCAGGGCTACCCAGCTTGTTGCTGGAGCCATAGTCAAGAAGCAGGTCAAGGGCAGACTCCTGCCAAGAAGTTTCCCGTGTGTCTAGGCACCTCAGGCTAACAGCCCAGACAACTTCCTGAAACACACGAATGAAAAGGATGCCAAAGAGACAGGTCAACTGAAGCACCAGCCTGCTCTGCCCAGAGAAGCCCATGGGAAGAGCCTGAGACCCACAATTCATCCACAATTGGTGCAAAGGCATAAAACAAACCCCACTCCTCAGTCACACTGACCCATCTCAAGGACCCAGTCTCACAGCAGTGTGTGGCAGGACTTGCCATCACAGGAGTGTCTCCACTTGGGACAGCCTGGCCTGGAGGGCTCACCTCCTCTTCTCTGTGAATCTGTAGCCAAGTATACGCTGAAGGCTCACCTCTTGCAGAAGAGACAGGTGGGCGGCCAGGAGAACAGCGGGAACTTGGCTCGGCAGCAGCAGCAGATCTGTGAGGGTAGGCCTGGCTAGGGTCCTGCCCCAGCTGCCCGCCCCCAGGGCTCCCCATCAGGAAAAAACCCTCCCTTACCTGCCCCCAGGCCAGGCCACCTACCTTCCCTCTCTTCAGGCTGCTGAAGAGCTCCTTGTCCTGGGCAAACTTCTCCATCTCGGCCTTCACCAGCACACGACGTACGTCCACCACCTCTTCCACAGTCAGAGCCAGGCTCTCCACCGGGTGGCTGAACTCCTGTGGGGAAGGGTCCTGCGCACTCAGCCCCAGGGGGGAGGCCTCACAAGCATACACAGCTTCTCTCCTTCCCTGGGGACCCCAGTCCAAACAGCTGAGAGAGTGCACCCGCTTCCCACCCTGGAACCACACACATCTCCTCTTTGAGGAAGCTTTGCTGTGACAAGGCTTCCCCTGCTGGCTCCCAGCTCCCCATTCCCAGCCCTCACTGGCCATGAACCCAGCTGCCCAGCTCGCCTGGTGCATTCAAGGTGCAAACTCTCAGTCTGGGCTGGTGAAGACCAGAAGCCAACTCAACTCTTCCTCCCCTGGAAGCCTTCCTATTGAGCTCTCTTCCCTCGCCACTGACCTGTGCTCTGCCCAGGAGCTCCTGGGCCCTGTGTGCCCCTGTAGGCTGCAGGTGCCCTGTCTACCCGCATGACACAGAATGGGCCTGGCTCTGTCTCCCAGTGCTCAGAACAGAATTTGGCCTGGATCTCTCTACACTTCACTTTTCTGTAAAGTGGGTTGTATTTCCGCTCCACTGAGGTAATATATCCAAAGCCCTTAACACAGTATCTGGCATGAGCTCACATCCAGCCAGCTGTCATTACGGGGTCCAGCCCACGAGGGGCCTCAGGAGCTGGGCAGTGCTTCCTGACCTGGGTTTGCAGCAGATGACCCTATGTGGACATTCCTGCATGGGGAGAGAATCTGGGGCCCTGCTGTCCTCTCCTCCTGGCCTAGGCCCCTGGGCTCAGGGTTCAGGCTCATGTCAGGTACAATGATGGCCTACCTGGTAGAGGCACCAGTGTGCGCTCAGGCAAGTCTGGAGGCCAGCAGGTACTAATTCAGATAACCACAACTTTCAGAAGCACTTCCAGGATTTCAAAGCTGAAAAGCCACTGTAGGGCTTGTGAAATTTTAAAACATGGCCCCTGGTTCCTGAACCAAGAGGTGTTCCTTTCTCTCCACCCCTTGGGGAACAGGCTGGTTTTGGGATCCCACATGCAGCGTATGGTAAAAACGTGTCAGTCTGAGACTAGAACATCAAATGCACCATAGCTTCCACCAGGCTCTCTTGGACGACTTGCTGGGGAACGCCAGCCACCATGTCATGAGGACTCCTAAGCTGAGCCACCTGCCCACAGCACAAGGGGAGCTCCCTGGGCAGCAGCTCCTGCAGCCCCCAGAGAACCTTCGGATGATGGCCAGCCCATGCTGATAACCCAACTGCAACCCTGGGAGACCCTGCCAGGCCCCTCTGAGGATTTAATCTTCAGAAGCTGTAAGAAATAACAAATGCTGATTTTTTTTTTTTTTTTGATTCAGAGGATTGAACCCAGGAGCACTTAACCACTGAGCCACCTCCCCAGCACTTTTTATTTATTGAGACAGACCTAAATTGTTGAGGCTGTCTTTGAACTTACAATCCTCCTACCTCAGCCTTTATATTTGAGATAGGTCTTACTAAGTTGCCCAGGCAGACCTTGAACTGAGGTCCTCCTGCTTCAGCCTGAAGAGTCACTGGGAATATAGGTGTGGCCACCACACCTGACAATAAATGTTGATTTTTTTAAGAAGCCAAATAGAGGAAAGAGAAGGGGAGAGGGAAGGGAAGGTGGTAGGGTTCATGAACTAAAATAGATTTCCATGCACATATGAATTATTATATATAACCATAAAGCTCTAATAAAAAATAAATAATAAAGAAGCCAAATGGAGGTAACTTTTTTTAGGGGAGAGTGGTACTGGGGCCTCATGCTGAGTACCCTTTTTTAATGTTTTATATTAGTGCATTATAGTTGTACATAATGATGGGATTTGTTGTCACAGATTCCTAGATGCACACAATACAGTAATATAATTTGGTCAATATCCCCACCACACCTCTCTACCTTCCTCCTCCCATCCCCCAATCCCTTGCCTCTCTTCTGGGTCCTATTATTTTTCCAAAAAACCCCAAGTACAGTGTCATAATTCTTATACCTATGAAGAACATTTTTTATATACATGACTACAGTATATACAGTGACATAAATGCTTGGAAAGTACCTTGCTCTATCTCAGTTCCAACATTTCCCCTTTTCCTATCATCCCTTATTATTCTTTGATATATTTTGACAATAGGATTAAGCATTTACGTTTTTGTAAAGGCATGCGCTATAGCTTGTTCAAATATCTTATGCAGTATCTTGCAATTGTACCTCATAAATATTAACAAATTCCATTTTTGTTCTATGGTTATAATCTACCTCATCCCCTTTTTATTTATATTTGTTTATTTTTGATACCAGGGATTGAACCCAGAGGTGCTTTACCACTGAGCCACATCCGCAACTTTTTTTTTTTTTTTTTTTAATTGAGACAGGCTCTCACTTAGTTGCTTAGGATCTTGCTAAGTTGCTGAGGCTGGCTTTGAACCTGTGATCCTTCTGCCTCAGCCTCCCATCATTGGGATTACAGGTTTATGCAGCTTGAGAGATAATTTTTTTAAGAGAAAAGGGCAGTGAGAGAGAGAAAATCAATTTTATTTAATATTTTATTTTTCATGTGGCTTTTGTTGCTCAGACACTTTGTTGTGTACGTGGTGCTGGGCTTCGAACCCGTGCACTCACACATTCCAGGCAAGCGCTGTAACCACTAAGCCACTGCTCCAGCCCCCTTGAGAGGTAATTTTTAATGCAGGAATAGATAAGTATCTGAAAGGGGCAAGCATCACCTTCCTTTTTTTTTTTTTTTTTTTTTTTTCAGGGCTGAGGATCAAACTCGGAGCCTTGCGAGTGCTAGGCAAGTGCTGAGCTAAATCCCCAACCCCCATCACCTTCCATTTGAAATTAATACTAGTATCTTACATTATATAGAACCCTCTTCAAAGCACTTTAATATCTGTTCTTGTCTTACGGTCTTGAAATCTCAAAGTAACGATGGTGCCACCTAACAAACTTAGCATCCCGCCACATGCTGGCAGGTGCCTCTGAAGATCCCAGCCTTTCATTCCTGTTATCCAACTTGATGAAATCATGCACTGACAGATCCAGGTGGGGCCTCCAGACAGGGGCAGGCACCATCTCGCTTCAGATGAATTTTCAGGTGATGGACTGAGCACAGTGGCCAGAGTCAGGGTCTCGACTAACACACCTCAGCATATATGTTGCACCTGGTTCAGGGCTCACAGCATTAACTCACACCAGGGTCACCCAGGTGCTCTGTACTTGGGGCCGCAGTGCCAATGTGCTCCAGCAGGTGGCAGAAAAGACCAACCTCCCCAGAACAGTGCCAGTCACTCAACCAGGGGCTCCCAGGACAAAGCCAGACCCAGGTTACCCAGGAATGGAGCATGGGTCTCTCCAGCAACAGGTAGTGTCCAGTCCTCGTGAACATTCACTCCAGAGGCCCCCAGGGCAACCTGCACTGTCACTCACCAGCCACAGATGTCTGGCATCTGGCACAGAAGACTCAAGTCTATCCGCTGAGCTCAGGCTGCTGAGCTGGAGGAAGCTGGGGTCAGGCTGGGACCGAACACTCACAGGACAGGAACCTGGAGAAAGAACACGACCTGTAAGGACCACCTGGCAGGAGTTCTGGTGGGATGTGTGCTTCCATGGGCGTGGACCACCAACCTGAGTCAAGTGGAAAGCATGTCAACCATGTAGGACCTGTGCCAGGGTCTATGCAGTTCAGAGGCCACCTGGGACTCCTGAAGGATCCTATCTGAGCCCTATGGCAAGCCAACATTGGAAGCCCATGGAGCAGCAGGCAGTCTGAGCTTTCTACTGGTACACACAAAGAGGGTCCTTCTCTCATGCATACTGGGGGCTCTGGGACAAGAGAAAAAGAGACCTGGCCTGAACCTCCTGACACTGGAAAGGGAAATCAACACTCATAGGTTGTCCTGAGAATGGCCAGAAAGTTGCAGGGCTGTGAGGGTGACCTTGCAGGCAAGAAGGAAGCCTGATCATCCCTGGGGGGCTGACAGTGGAGCCCAGCCCTTCAATGGAAGGCCTCACTCTGCGTGGCCAGTAAGCACAGTCCAGTGCTCTGTGCTCTCCAGTAGGAAGGGAGTTTGTGGGACGGCCCATCTGTCTATGAGGGTTCATGTTGCTCTCCACAGGGACTGGAGGGCTGGCTGGCATCTGACCAGCCAACTTCCCTACTGCATCCTAGTATGTTGACTGTCTCTAGGTCCTACAGGCTAGGGGGTTTAAGTCCTTTAGAAAATATTTTACAATTAATATGGATTGCTTATTTAATAAAAAGTCCTCAAGTGAGAAAGAGGTGCCAGCCTGCGGTGCTCCTGCCCAGGAAGACACAGGACTGAAATGCCTGGCTCGGATCTGGGCGAGAAGGGCTGGTGGAGGCAAGAGCAGACTTACCCTGGTCTCGGATGCTGGGCCTCCAGGTATGCATGCTGCCTGCTCGTGGCCGGGGTGGCTCTGTCCCTCCTGGGGGCTGAGTGGCTGGCTGCAGCCCAGAGGCGACTTCACTTCGAAGCTGGGCCAGGTCATGCTCCGAAAAAGAGCGATCCCGTTTCAGTGTCATCTCCCCACACGGAGACTCTTCCTCCTGCAGACATGTCAAATGCACCCTGCCGGACCACTCCCAGCACCTCCTGCCCATCCCTGACCAAGGCATCGGACCCAGGGGTGCTGCTGAGTGCACAAACACCCTGGGCTGTCCTCTTCCCACTGCTAGCCCTCCCAATTACTGGAAAGCTCATGGTAAGTGCCTTGATAACCATTCCTTGGAAAGTCCTAGAGAGGCCAGATCTGGTGCCGGAGAAGGCTGGGCCCACCAAGAGGACCATCACTGGGCTATGCCTCATCCTCCTGGGAAGGGGAGGGCTGTGCTCAAAGGGCAGCAAGGGCACCAGATTTTCACATCAACCAGGAACCAGTCAGTCTCCTGGCCCCAGAGGGTGGATCACATCTACTGTCAGCCACCTTCTGCTGCGAGAAGAGGTGGTCCGGGGCCACTGTCCCAGCGTCCCAAGGCTGCTTCTGAGCTGCCAAGTTGGGGAAGGGGCCCCAAGCCCCCGCTGCCATCTCTGGTCAGCACTTTGCCCACTTCTCTCTGACTACTCGCCCTCACTGCCCTGCCCTTCTGTGGTCCTCAGGGGTCTCTATGGGCTCTGACCTCAGACGTGGTCATCTCCTCCATTTCAGCCAAGGTGGGTGCCTTGAGCAGGACTCGGGGCCTTGTGCGCTGTGTACCGCTCCCAGTGTCTGGGACAGACAAGTTGATGCAAGAAGTGGCTTTGACATCCCCAGAACAGGCGCTGAGGATGCAGGGTAGAGAGCCG
>PVKS010001937.1:44935-113325 GCA_004027875.1 Aplodontia rufa
AGGAAAACTGCTGAAATTGTGCGACTCCACCCTGCCCAGGCCCTAACTGCAGCCCCTCTGTGAATATTGGACCCCCAGCCCAAGTCAGGGCTTCTCACTCTTGAGATAACTCACTTTCTCCTTTGAACTTAACCTCTGTTTAAGAAATTACGTAAAAAATGACACTCCTGCCAGTCGTGGTGTCCACACCTATAATCTCAGTGACTCAGGAGGCTGAGGCAGGAGGATCACAAGTTCAAGGCCAGCCTAGGCAACTTAGTGAGACCCTGTCTCAAGATGAATTTAAAAGATCTTCCCTTTGATTTGCTTAGCACTACTGTTAACTTTTAGGGGGTTTTCATGCTTTTTATTGTGGTGTTATGGTTTTTTAAAAATATATTTTCTTGAGATGCTGAGGGCGGAACCCAGTACCTCACACGTGCTAGGCAAGCACTCACCACTGGGCTACAGCCTAGCCCCTCATGCCTCCTTTTATGCCATGGCAGGAAGGATGCATGCACCTAGATGAAGCTCCGTCAGGCCCTACACCGGCTTGGCATGAAGTACCTGGTGGCCAGGGACAACCCACAAAACCTCTCGTCTCTCAGGTTGGGGACAGAAACGTAAAGAGCTCAGATGATTAGCTGAGCGAGACTGGGTCCCCTGTGCCCTGCCCTAGACTTCTACCCTGCCTGGTAGAAGTGGTCACACCCTTGCCTGGGAATTTCCTGTGTCACCTGCTTCAGGGGCCTCTGGCTTCCTGCATACCCACCTCTGGGAGCACAGGGAGCCTGAGCTGGGCAGAGCAAAAACAGGTGGCCCAAGCCAGTGCCAGGCAGGTGACAAGAGAAGGCAGCCCACTCTTAGAGGCCACCCTCAGCTTATCTCTGCTTTTGGCACGCAAAGAGTCACACCCTAGACTCTAGAGTCAGAGGCCATGGCAACAAAAATCTAACAGAGGGTCACACCTGACAGGTACCAGCTGAGCCATTGCCAGGCAGGTGGAGTCCCCTGAGGCTGTGGGGGCTGCAAGAACATCAATGCCTCTCCTGGGTACCACAGGGACAGGGAAAGGCTGACAGGAGCCACATTTCACCTGAATTCCTAATTATTCTTTGTGGCTCCAGAGGCAGGTGCTGAGAAAGGGCAAGATGATAGGGGTGAATTCCATGCCCACTCCAGGTCTGACGCGCAGCTCCATGCTGAACATTATGCAACTCTGATGGCCTTTCTAACAGAGATCACACCACTCTCATGGGGCAGGATAGACCGAGGGGCAAAGCAAGCAAGCCCCCCAGCCTGTTCGGGCTCCCTCTTTCTCCTGGCCAGAGCTAGTACCACATCAGGGAAAGTGTTAACTCTGATCCAAGCCTCTTATCTGATAATTGCTTCAGTGAAAGGCTTTCTGTGCCCCAAGTCATTGGAAGCTTTCTCTGGAAGGCAAAGGACGCTTGCTTTCCCATAAGGAAGAGTCTGGGCTGCTGGCCAGTCTTGGAA
Source organism: Aplodontia rufa (assembly GCA_004027875.1). Taxonomy (NCBI): domain Eukaryota; kingdom Metazoa; phylum Chordata; class Mammalia; order Rodentia; family Aplodontiidae; genus Aplodontia; species Aplodontia rufa. Next base: position 46,412 of record PVKS010001937.1, read on the forward strand.
ACTCTGGCCCCACTGCAGTTCCAGCACTGGACAGGCTCAGGAGCCTCAGTGCAGCCAGCCAGTCGGGGAACTTGTCAGTAGCTGCAGGGACTGTGCAGGCAACTCCTGAAGCCCAAGGAGTCCAATCCAGATGAGATGTGAGCAGCTCCCCTGCTCTAGGCCAACTCCTCCCAGGTGAACTACGGCCCTCTGAGAGCAACCCAGAGTGGACTGCCCCCATACACAGTTCTTTGAAGATATTTTTAAGGCATCCTTTGGAAAGTCTTTAGTTGGTAGACTATTTGGGGACTATGGACAGCAAGAGCCAGCTGCCACCTAGGAGCACTGGGGTTCAGAAAAAAACTATCCAAAATATTTTGCAGGAGTGAAAAAGAATGACTGAGAACCACACAGCAACACAGATGAGTCTTGGAAACACAGGGTTGTTCCAGGAAACTATATGTAGGATGATAACAAGATGATAAGCACCCTCAGCAATGTGCTGTTTAAATAGTAGCATTCCATGATGAACTGTGTGGGGTGAGACACAGAAAGGCCTTGGCACTGCTACTGTTTCTGGGTTCTCAAAAACAGTTGGTATACCCTCTTCTGGTCTGCGCCCACTTCCAGCCTGTACATGTCACAATGTTTGATACAAACGCAGATATTAAAGCTATGGTTTAAAAGGCAGAAATATGTGACAACAAATTCCATCATTATGTACAACTATAAAGTACAATAAATTTTAAAAAGTTAAAGAAAATAAATCAGTAGAGGGGCTAGATCAGTGGCTCAGCAGTTAGCACTTGCTAAGTATGCACAAAGACCCAGATTAAAACCCCAGCACCACATACACAATTAAGTGTCAGATAAAGGCCAGATGAAAGAATAAAATTGATTCTTTCTCTCACTGTCTCCCTCTCTTTAATGAATAATAAATAAATTTTAAATAAGGCTGTGGAATAACACACCAAATCCAAGACATTGCCTTGGGGCAGGTGTGGAGGAACTGGTGGGAACTGCTGTTGGTGGGGTTCGAGATGTGGTGTGGGTGAGGGGATTCCTGGGTATGGGTCATCAGCTGGATTTCCTGTTTGTCCCTGAAATCCGCACCTGGCCACAGCTTTGTGCCCTGTGGGATCAACCAGCCAGATAGGCTCCCCTGTGCCCTTCCAGGTCAGTAGCATCACCTTCCTCCTCCTGCCTCTCCTGTGTAAGACATAGGACAGGATTGGCCCCAGGGGCCTCACCACCCTGATGGACCCTTGCCCACCCATCCCCTGTGCATAGCTTTTTCACCAGGCCCTGTTAGGCACTCTGCCTCTGAACAACGGTACAGCTTTCCATGCTTTACAGTTTAGATTATACAATACAAGTAAGTCATCTTTAAAATTGTTTTAAGTACCTGAGCTTCTGAGCTGGCCAGGGACATCATCACAGTGGTGGGTTCTGCAAGAAAAGACAGCAAATCAAGGTTACCTTGGCAACCTCAGGGCCCAGGACAGGCTGCCCGTGCGCCTCTCCACTGCGCCCATGCCGGGATCCAGCCCTGGCAACTCTCAGGGTCCCCGAAGGATGAGTGGAGTCGGCACAGAGGAACGACCTGAACCTCCAGGGCAAGTTTCAAGCAGACACAGCAAGCTACTTGAGCAAAATGCCACCTGTTCTTTATTGTTGAGCTTTTATACAGGTGCATAAACAATGCTTTTATTATCTGCCTCATTAACCAAACTGACCACCTGTAACCATTTAAACTGTTTCAGAGCACCAGACACAAAACCATCCACCTTATCATCAGTTCACAGTCAAATCCCCATGAACTGTCCCATGTACAAAAAGACTTCACCTTCAAAAAGGACAATGCTGCCCCCCATACCTATCCTGACAAAAGGCAGAGAACAAATTCTTTCCCAAGACTCTCCCTATTTTCCTTCAGATGTTTCTTATTTAACTGTTATTGCCATTATACCCTGATTAACTACTAACCCAAACCACCCTGTTACTGTAACCTTACTAGAATTCTGTAGCTATCCTAAGTCCTATAATTGTTAATCTTAAAATATTTGTGCACCCTAACCTATGGGCTAAAACCCTAACTTCTACAAAGATAGGAAAGGCAATTTTTGCATATACTGTTTCGTTTGTCCTTTAGTTCCAATTATTTTGCTTTCTATTTCCAACCCTGCTTTGAAATCAGTATAGCTTCTTCCTTCATGACTTCCATATGTGTTATACAACTACTCTCCTTCTCATCAGTCCGTAACTGTTATCAGAATTCCATTGTTCAAACAACTATCAAAGTGTTTCCAATTTGAATAAATAGCCAATTTCCAGAAGGGATGGTTTTGGCAATATCCTGGAATGGTGGCTTTGCAGAGCCCTTCCCCAAGCCTGGACTTTGTTGAACAGGCTTGCCTCCTCCACGCCCATAACCCCAGGGCCCAGGACAGGTTGCCCGCCCCACCCCTCAGCTGCAATGGCAGCCCTGGGGCTCATGGGCAGGAACACTTGCCCACCCCATCCCCTGGATCCATTTCCCTGTAGGGACACATAGCAGTCCCCAAATTCTCCCAAAGGAACCCCTGGCTCCATTTCCCTGTAGGGACACATAGCAGTCCCCAAATTCTCCCAAAGGAACCCCAGAAAGCTCACAACAGGCTAAGCCACCAGGTCACTCAGAGACACTTGCAAGGCCCAGCATGAGCCAGCGCTGGGCAGGATGCCCAGGTGCCAAGAGTAACATAGTGCCTGCCTGCACAAGGATGATGGTCACCTGCAGAAGGCAGACCCCAGTGCTCCCCAGTAGCTGCTCAGGGGAAGCTGGGGCTGGAAAAGAGCCAGTCAGGGCCAAAGAGTGGGCCCAGGCACTGAGGAGTCCAGGCTTGGCTGGAAACAGAGAAGAGGAGGGAGCAGCTTTGTTAAGTCAGGTCTGTAGGGAGGAGGCCGTGGTCTGAAGTGAGACTCTATAAGAACCTAGAACAGAGGCTGCATGACCCCAAGTCACACTGTCAGATGAGAAACAGGCTCAAAGGAGCTGAAAGGCTTTGCTTAGCAGGGTATGTCCACCTTTGACTGCAACCCCTCGGTCTGGGGATTTCCCCAGGCAGACTGAGTGCCCAACTTGAAGCATGGGCACAAGCTGGACAGTGTTTTATTTATTAACGTGCTCTGAGTGATGATGAGTGGGCACTTCACAAGTGCTTGCCTACATATGCCAAATCCAGTCTAGGAGGCACCCAATCACAGATGAAGAGGCAGAGGCCCAGAGGGAACCTCCTGTGCTCCACAGTATCGCGGCTAATGGGTGGTGGTACCAGAGCCAGGTGGAGGGCCCCAGAATCTGTACCACCAGCCACTGCCTGAGACCCCCTCCTTGGGCTCCAAGGATGCCACCAAGTGAGGTGTGGAAAACCCACCCACCCCTAGACCTCCTTGAAGCATGTGCAGAGGACTGAGCAGGAACAGGAGTTTTGGCTGTCTGAGATCCTGGAACAAGGTAAGACATGAGAAAACAGACCGTGAAATGGTCTCCTAATGAAGTGCTGACCCCACAAATACTAGCATAATGCCATCAAGAACCAGGAGGAGTGCCAGAGAGACTGATCCATTTTGATAACGGGAAACGTCCACACCCAGCATTAGTGAGGAGAGCAAAGGCCACCAGCACGCAGCAGGACGTAGCTCCTGCCCTGTGCCTGCATCCTGCCAGGGCGGTCATGCAGGATGGCAGCTGCGGCTGAATCAGGCAGCTGGGGGCGTAGAGGAGTCAGACCCAAGGTGAAGGTGTTCCTGGAGGCCAGGGCCTAAGTCATGCTGCTGGCCAGGAAGGGCAAGAGGGGCTGACTGGGTAGACGCACACTCTCCGCAGACCGAGTACACCCTCCAGTCCAGCCTTTTGATGGACTATTTTTAATGTTTATGTCACTGGCTTAACAAACACAAAGTCATGGCCAAATTGAGTGTCTGTGAATCTAACTGTGCTAAGTGGATGGACTTAGGAAGTCCCTGGGTCTGGAAGAGCAAGCTGCAGCCTGCCAAGATTCAGGAATGGAGCCCTCTCAGCGAGGCCAAGCTTGGAACTCCACACAGGCCACGGAACTCCAACTGGTTCCGCCTCCATCTGCACACCTCTCATGGGCAGAACTGGGTTCCTTTTCTGTGGTGAGGAAGCTGGAGCCTGGGCAAGTTCAGAGATTCACCTGAGTCCTCCCAGACAGTAAATGGCAGAGGGGGGTAGCCACCACACCTGCTGGGCCCAAAGCACCCTCTTGCCCAACCCCCAAATAACCCATGTGAAATATATGGAGCTGCCCAGAGAGGGCCAGACAGAAGCAGGCACAGGGACTAGGGACCAAGGCCACCTCAGGTTCATTAGTGCAATCTCCAGAAGGGAGACGAGCTAGGACATGGGTTCCCACACCCACCCTTACTCTCCACTATAGGCTGAGGCTCCACTCACTCACATCTCTCCCACAGGAAATCCACCCTTGCCCAGAGAGAAGGAAAACCACTCCAGACTCTTGCATGAAATGACAAAGGAGGAGAAATTGAGATGCTAGGCAGTCCTCTTTGAAACCCTCCTGTGTCATGGTAGTGAAGAGGACAGGCTGGATTTGGAGGAGAGCGGCCCAAAGGTCTTTGCAGGTGCCTTCCTCTGAGCAACTTCCCAAGAACAGACAAGTTCCACATGTCTGTGCACATCCCATGTGGAAGGTGGGTGGCAGGATATGGTTATCTGCAGCCTCTGCCCCACCTGCCCAGGGAGGACTGAGGGGCAATAAGGGGTCAGACCCTGGTCAATCTGTGGTCACCAGGCTCTAGGTATCCTCTCTCTGACCTCACTTCCTCACCTACAGGCCAGAGGTAACACTTGCCCAGTGGTAACAGGCAAAGAGCTTCCTAAGCCCTGAGGCCCTAAGGGCATGGGATGGTGCCATGGGTTTGAGGTCAGGACAGTGCTCCCAGAACAGGCTGGGGGAACATGGCATATTCATGTCTGGAGGACCTGGGTACTGGTCACAACCCCAGCAAGGTGACCTGCTTTGTCTCAAAACCATGCCCCCCCCTGCCCTCTGATTAGCAGGTCTGCTTCCAGAAGATACAGAATCACTCCCTGCAGCGCCTTCCCACCATGAAACATGGAAGACACATATGTGTCCCCCCTCTCCAGGGCACACAGGGGTACCCGCCCGCATAGGACACTGGGCAACCACAAGGAACAAGGCAGCCTCAAGCAGAGTCCATCTGAGAGTCTTGCTGTGAGCAAGGTAGAGGGCAGCTCCAGGTTTCAGAGGGGACCATTTGCCTGCATTCTGGAGGGTGCGAAGCCCTTGAACTGTGGCCTTCTGAGGAAGCTAGTGGCTGGAGACCACGACACAAGGGCTCTTCACTGTGGCTCCCTTTTCATGTTTGAATTTGGAGCCTTGTGGATGCACTAGAGCTGATAAACAGCTCCACACAAGAGGGTGCAGTCAATATGCAGAGCCCGACCTGCCTGGGTCAGGTGGAGCCCAGAGCCCACAGACTTTGGAACCAAACACCCTGTGTACTCCAGGAAGAGGGAGGAGGCCCCATACCGCCTCAGTTGAGGGGAGACTGGTCCCACCACATCAAGTCAGGAACTGCAAACCCTGGTGGGGCCCTAGGTGGAGCACTGTCTCAGGAGCTGGATAAGGCCCACAGGGAAGCTCTGAAGCCAGGAGCCCTGTTTGTTTAGCAAACAGCATGCCCTTTGGGTCAAAGGGATCCAGGCGTGGCCCTCCTCCTGGGTCACTTCTGCCAATCCTTGGGATGACATCAGCCATTCTTCAGACACTCCCACTCACCCTCTCCCTGGGGCTCCCCTCCAGTCCACTGGCATGGATCCAAGGAGACCCAAGGCAGGGCATGTACGAGCCTTAGATGGAATGAGGATTCTGGATTCCTGGGCCCTATAAAGATCTACTGAACTGGAACTGGGGGAAGGGACCAGTACAGGGGTGGTTCTGACTGCTCAGCAGGCCAGACTTGGTGGGGCCCAGACAGCAGAAGGCCCAGGACAGAGACCTATTAGCAAGGGCGGCTTAAGGTTCAAGTTCCATTATATATAAATTTTACATCAAAAGAAATAACTACAAACAAATGTGAAGCTCTGGTTAACAGTGCACCTGCTAAAATACTTAGGTGAAGTATACCCAAGTGTATTGTAGGATTTCCTCGAAATGCACCAAAAATAAGCCAGGTGTGGTGGTGCACAACTGTCATCCCAGCTACTTGAGAAGCTGAGGCAAGAGGATCACAAGTTCAAAGCCAGCCTCAGCAACTTAATGAGGCCTGATGTCAAAAATTTAAGAAAATGGGAGGGGGAGAAGGAAAAAGAAAGGAAGAATGGAGAGAGATGGACAACCCTGATGGGAGGGTAGAATTGGGAGTGGCCAGTGTCCACTCACATGTTGCCCTCTGACCTCTTCCCAAAGCTGTTCACACTCCAGTCCCCAGAACCTGTGGACAGATTATGTGGGGCAGCAAGGGGCACTCAACGGAGCAGGTGGAAGGACTGCTAATAGCTAGCCTAAGATACGATTCTGGATTTCTAGCCTCTTCAAACAGAACTATAAACTTGCGTTGTTTTAAGCACAAAGTTTGTGGAAATCTGTTACCGAAGCCACAAAAGCCTGCACACTCCCTGTGAACTTTCCCACCTGCCCCTCTCACAGCCCAGGCCCTGGGAAGGACCAGAGGAAGGCAGGATTCCAGAAGCCTGATACAGTGGTGGGGCTGCTTCCTCCAGCTGCCCTGGAGCCCCACAGTGAACAGAAACCATCTTCTCCTTATTAACCAGGTCCCCAAATACCTCTGAGAGGTTGGAGTTAGACCCTGGCAGTTAGCTTTCATGGGCCACATGCCAGGGCCACATTAGCCAGTCCACAAGGCCTAGAGGACTCTAGTTAACTGCCAGTGACACAAGACCCCTGGTGCTGAACTGAAGATAGTCAGTTCTATCCTACACAGGGCAGAAACAGTGCTCCCCCTGGGTGTTAGGGAGGTGGTTGGTGACTGTGGGCAGGACAGGGCCAAAAGGTGGCAGAGACTCAAAACTTACAAGTGAGGGGGGACCCCAGACCCCTACATGCAAAGCCTTTTTCAAAATCACAGCACAGGTCTTGCAAACAACTGGTCAGGTGGGGCCAGCCAGGACAGGCGCCTGGGCCTTGTGTGTCCAAGTGTTCTAGGAAGGCCAGTCCCATCATGGACATTATCAGAGAGGAAACCTGCATGGAGGGTGGCCTTCCAGGAGGTGAGCCTTGCTCAGCAGACTTAATCCAGAAAACTATCTGTAAACACACCGCCCCTGCCACACCCTGCCACAACTGCAGCCCTACCTGCCTTTTTCTGGAAGGCAGTACTCAGGGACAGACACTGACCATCCAGAAATGTGCAGGGGAGCATTGCTGACCCTCGACCAGCACCCTCCAGGGCTACAGATGGTCAGTCATACACACCCTGGTCAGTGTGGATGGCTGCTTTCCCTTGTGAACTTCAGGTTTCTCATCTGTAGGTACAGCTGTCCCAGGAAGACTGACCCCAACACCACCCAGCACCTGTCCTGCAAGCACTGTTCAAAGTTGGTTCCCATCACCCAGTGGGAAAGGAAAGCTTCTGCCCCCTGCAGGCCTATGACCCCTCACCATGAGTAGACTCAGTGGCCTTCAAAGGACAAAGAGCACAGCTCCAAAGGTGACTACAATAGCCAGGCAGGTGACAACTGTGACTGGTGCCTACAGCCATGTCTGGGACTCAAGAGGCCGCAGCAGGAGTCACATGGCAAGAACCCTCCTGAAAGAACAGCTAGGAATATTCTGGCAGCTGGAAGCAGAATTTTAGTGTCCAACCAGCTCCGGTTTCTCCCCAGCATCACTGGGGAAGCGGGCTGTGAACAGTGCACTCAGGGCTCACCTGCACACATCTGGACAGAGAGCAACTGTAAAAATAGACACCCTACACAGATCATCCTGGCCACCGGTGGAGCAGCAGAGAGAGCCAGCTCTGGGCTTCCTGAGCCCAAAGCTCCAGCAATGCTCCTCAAGAGGAAAGGGTCCTACACTGGGCTGGGAGAAACATGAGTAAGCATCTGCAGTGGCACAGATGGCCCTGCTCACACACTGGTGACAGCAGCAGCATCCTGGCTGGTTGTGGGCCCAGGAGCAGCGGACCCCTGGCCAGAGCCTGCTCTTCCGCACAAGGGGGTAAAGAGTGAAAAGCAACTGCAGTCCTGTGCACACCGTGGTCCAGTTCTGGACAAATGACTATTAGTGGCTTTTGTGTTGATAACCTGAGCTGCGACATGAGCAGGAAAGGGCTTGTATCACCCCAGGAACCTGGAGCTGTCCATGCAGCCCAACACTGTGCTCCAGGGGGCCTTTGGGGCAATCAGATTCAAGCCACCCCACACCAAGGAGCCCACCCGAACGGTAAAGAGCAGGACCTGCCTGGGAAAAGGGTTAGCATCAAAAGGTAGCTGCAGTTGGGGAGGTAGCTCAGTGGTACATGACGTGCAATAAGCCCTGGGTTTGAATCCATCACCAAAAATAAAAGTGGGCAAATAAAAATAGAGCTCTGTATGTATATGAGCACAAGCAGGAGGTAAAAGGAGAGGAGACCCTTGACTGCTCTCTCCTCTCTCCCCATGGACACCAGCAGCAGCCCCACACCTGCCCGTGGGTTTCTTCCTGGAAAGAAGCGAACCAGCAGATGTGGGCTGGAAGCTGGAGATACCAGGAGGCCAGTGGCCAAGCCCCCTTGGAAAACACATTTCCCTAGAGCTGCAGGTGAACCAGTGCAACTGAGAGCCCCGTGAGGTCATCTGGCTGCTGCTAAGCTGTGTGAGAAGCAGGCTCCTCAGGGAGCAACCTGCTCTCAGCTCTGTCTGATGGAGTTTCCCCTGTCAGTCATAAAAGGTAGCCCTTTCTCCTCCGTGAGGTCTTAATAACTCCGCATGTTAACACCTTTCCCATTCTCCCACTCAAAAAAAGCAGGTCATGAAGTCTTTCTCCATAAAGATCAGGAAGTCATCCTTGCTCCTCTCAGCTTGGAAAGGAGGGAAATAACTGCTGTGTGCTAATTCTCCAAACATAGATTAGTTGCTGATTTTTCTTTTTTCAGTACTGGGGACTGAACCCAGGGCCTCCCATGTGCTGCACAAGTCCTCTGCCACTGAGCCACATCCCAGGCTTTTTAACTGTATTTGGAGTTGGGGTCTTGCTAAGTTGCCCAGACTGGTCTTGAACTCCTAATTCTCCTGACTCAGCATCCCAAGTGGCTGGTACTATGGGTGTGTGCCACCACACCCAGCTTTTCAAAGTTATTCTACGCATTTACTTGCTGCCTAGATTTGCCAGAACTTTGCTGTGAGGACAGGTACAAAGGGTCCAATGCTCAGTGCAGCACATGAAGAAAATCAACTGGTACCAAGAACCAAACAGACAGATACACCGACAAGTGAAATGTGGATGTTTTCCCCACTGCTACTTACAGGATAAGCAACATGCATCTTTCAGTGAATTCACAGCTACTTGAGTCCCAGAGAAATGCTGGGTTAGCTACCTTTGGAAAGATGATCAGTCTAAAGTTTCAGCTGATTCATGAAGCTCAAGGACAGAAGAGTAAGTTCAGGTTAGCACATTTTTCTTAATCCTTAAAAAGGCAGCAAGTCCTTTCAGGAAGCTGAGGCAGGAGGATCACTTGAGCTCAGGAATTCAAGACCAGCCTGAGCAACAAGGTGAGATCTGTGTCCCCAGCCCAAAAAAAAAAAAAAAAAAAAGGTAGCAAGTCCTAAGTCCTCAGCCATCACTTCTAGTCATGAACAAAAACCAGAAAATACCCTATTCAAACAGATCATGCTCTTTGATGCACAGGCTGGTATCTCTCTGTCAAGGCTACAGTAAGTCCCACCTGAATTTTGTTTCTGTCTTTGTTTGGGTTTTTCTTTGGGGGGATTGAACCCAGGGGTGCTTAACCTCTGAGACACATACCCAGTCTTTTTTTATTTAGAGACAATTATTTATTTATTTTTATTTTTTAAAGACAGAAGGACAGTGAGAGAGAGACAGAATCAACTTTTGAGTTTTTCACATGGCCGTCACTGCTCTGACGCTTAGCTGTGTACATGGGTGCTGGGGTTCGAACCTGTGTACTTGTTCATGTTGGGCAAGCCCCGTAACCGCTGCGCCACCACTCCAGCCCCATATTTAGAGATAATTTAGAGACAGGGTCTCACTTAGTTGCTGAGGATGTCCTTGAACTTGCCATCCTCCATCTTCAGCCTCCCAAGATGCTGAATTTACAGGTGTGCACCACCACGCCCAGACCTTGAGCTTTGACTCCCCCAGCCAGGAAGTGCCTCTGGATCTGTGATGACCACTAGGCTTGCAATGACAAGAAAAGGCAGATAGAACCCTGGGCAATGGAAAGAACCAGATGGCCCACATCACAAGCATGGCCTCCTACTTTCAGAAGAGAGTCAACAGGAAGACCAGGGTGCAAAGTTCAGGGAGACGCAAGGAGCCCTCATTATAGCTGCTATGGTTGTGGCAAACAACTTATCACTGCCTCAGCTTGCCCATCCTCAAAATCAGAGGCTGGACTAGACTCCCTGCAGTCCTGTCCTGCTCTGCAGTGCTAGGAGCCAGACCCCTGGGTATTGTTAATCTCCAGGGATGGGGTGGGCCCAGGGATCACCTCACAAGCAGGACAGAGTCTCAGGAGAAAAGCTCCAGGTGACAGCAGGTCATTGAGCACCAGCCTTGGAAAGACATGGCAGCACAGTGGGTCAGAGCATGGGTGCAGAGTCTTCTGCCACTTTCTGAGCCGCTCTGACCTTTCTGAGGCTGGGGCCTACACTTGCCTGAGTGGGGTTAGCACCATGCATGTCTGTGCTTGTTATCTCCACCTGTGCAATGCATCAGTGCTTTTTGTACAAAATACAGCATGCAAGTGTGGCAGGCTGGGGTTGGAAGGAAGAGGAAGCTGGGGAAGAAAAGCTGTCAGGGCTCCTGGGAGTGCACAGCTGGCCCCTCCCACTGTAACTTCTGCCTGGCTTTGACCCGCCCTGCCCCACCTTCCAAGAAGTCTCCTCCAGAGCCCTTGGCTCTCAGGATGGAGGAAGGTCAGCCTTCAGCCAGGGCACACAGCCTGCCTTTGTGCTCCAACAGGGTATCAGCTTCTGGGGTAATATCATTCTATACGATATACAAACACTTCCATTCTCCAGGGAGGAAAACAACTACAGGAAAAAGTTTTTAAAAAAGATGTAAACGGACCTCTCAACAGACATCAAATATATTTCAAGAGTTTAATTGCTGATTCCTTTCTATGAGAAAACGCAGATTCCCCCTAAATTTTACACTCTCCTGACTCTCTCAAGCCTAGGAAACTGGTATAGATTCAGCACAGATTCCAGAGCACAACCCCTCCCCCACCCTCCATCATAGAGCTGGTCTGGGGACATTCTGTGGCCCACGGCGTCACTAGAGAGCCACAAAGCCCTGCGGGAACTACAGTCTGAGGGCGGCAGACCCCGAAGCCAGGAGGACTGGCCCGGGTGAAGAGTGCAGGGCACAGGGGCTTCAGATTTTACCCAGGGCCCTGGGCGCGCCGGCCAAAGTCCCTCCCCACCTGCAGCAGGGCAGCTGGCCCTGATGCCAGCAAAGATGGGCTCCAGGACGGCTCTAGACGGGGAAGGGTCTCCCATGTGAAGTAGGGAAAGCGGTCAGGGAGGTCCCGGTCCAGTGAGGACTCGGGATTCCGAGGGCGGAGGGGCCTTCCAGGTCCTGCAGCCAGGTGCGGAGGACTGGGCTGAGGTCCAGCAGCTGGTGCTCAAGGGCAGAGCTCGTGTCCAGCAGGGGAGCTCGAACAGTGCTGCGGCGCAGAGCGGGTCGCGCTCCCTTCCACCCGGGGACCCACCCTGCGAGGCGCTGGCGCGGTGGTGGCCACACCCCCGCCGCCCGCGCGCTTACCCGGCTCCAGCCGCGCGCCGACCGAGCCGTCCCGGTGCAGCAGGAGGTCCGCCGTGTCGCGGATGCGGTGCCGGCCTCCGGGCGCGCCCCGCAGCCCACGGCAGGCCTGGAAGCACACGGCCCACGCCTGCTCCTCGTTGATGGGCTGCTCGTACACCTTCAGCACCTCCTCCAGGGACAGCTCCCAGCGCTCGGGCCGCACCGCAGCCCCCGCGCGCTCTGGGGCCGCTGCGCCGCCACCGCAGCCGCCAGCTTGGGCCATGGCCGCCCATCATCGCCGCCCGCGCGCGCACCGGGTTTCCATAACTGCCGGGCCCCGGCACCGCCGCGCGCTGGGCGGGTCCGCGCCGCCCGCGTGCCTCGTCATCCCGGGCGCCCCGCCCCGCAGCAGCAGCCGCAGGTGCAGGAACCGGGTGCGGAGGGCGGGGTGGGCCGAGTGGGGGAGAGAGAGGAGCGGACCCGGGCGCGAGAGGCGCCGAGGGAGGGAGGGCCAGTGGGGGACTGATGGGGGAAGAGGGAGGGGCGCCGAGGGAGAGAGGGAGGGCTAGTGGGGGGCTGATTGGGGGAGGCAGGGCTAAAGGGGGGCTGATTGAGGAGAGGGAGGGCTAGTAGGGTACTGATGGTGGGAAGGAGGTGTGCCCAGGGAGGGAGGGCTGATAGGGGAGAAGAAGGGTTGGGGGTGGAGCTGTGCGCAGAGGAAGGGGCCCACAAGGCAGGGACTGGAAAGGGAGGGAGGGGCACAAGCTTTGGGGGACAGGAATGGGGGTGTGAGCGGCCAGGGTCTACAGAGGGAGTGGCTCTGGGAACCGCGGCCTGGACAGGACTGGGTTTGGGGCACAGATCTGGGGCCTGAAGCTCTAAGAGGAACTCCTGATAGAGGGGTTATAGGAGGCTAGGGACAATCCCCACACAGCCATGCCCAACTTTCACTTCTGGCAGGCCTCCAGCAGGGGTCTCTACAGTGATTGTGGGGACCTCAGCAGGTGTGATGCAGCAGGAACTTGGAAGGGAGACCGGAGAACTGTGACCCGCCCCATCTCCCACGCATGGCTTTGCCCCTGAAAAGCAGTAACTCCGCGTGGTCTCTTTGGAGGGCCAGTTGCAAGGTGAACTTCCGAGGCTGGTTAAATGAAGGTGACCTTTTCTACCAGGGGAAGTGTGTCTGCTTCATCTCTCCAGTGACCCAGAGACAGGGCTGTGCAGAGGGAACAGCCCCACTCCCAGCTCAGGTGGTGCAAGCCAGGCACAGTTGGCTCTGTTGGTGCTGATCCGAGACCTGTTTAGTTGGAACCAGCCAGGTCAGACTTTCAGGGCAAGAAAATCAACTGGGAAGTAAAAGGCAACAAGGCAGTGTGGGTCCCAGGCCTGGCTGCTGGCCAGATGGCTCAGGGAACATGAAACCCAGGTTTCCAGGCTTGGGACTAGAGGCCAGACAGGGCTGGGAGGACACCTGGGCCTCTGATACTCCCAGGTGTTTCTGGGCATCAAGTGTGGAGAACTCAGCAATGAGGCAATCTCTCCTTGTTGGAGGGCTAGTGAGGGGCTGATTGGGGGAGGGAGGGCTCAAGGGGGGCTGATTGAGGAGAGGGAGGGCTAGTAGGGTACTGATGGTGGGAGTCTCTTTGTTGGAAGGAGACTTGGTTATAGGATAGATTTTCACCTGGGCCCCACTGTTCGACCATCCCTTCTGCTTTTTTTTTCTTTTTGCTTTTTTTTTTTTTAAAGAGAGAGGGACAGTGAGAGAGACAGAGAAAGAGAGAAACAACTTTATTTAGTTTTTCACATGGCCTTAGTTGCTCCAACACTTTAGTTGTGTACGTGGTGCTGGGGTTTGAACCCAGGTCCTCGTGCTTGCCAGGCAAGCGCCGAAACCGCTGAGCCACCGCTCCAGCCCTGTTTGTTTGTTTTTAAGACAGGATCTCACTAAGTTGTTGAGTCTGGCTGTGAACCCGTGCTCTCCTTGCCACAGCCCCCTTAGCTGCTGGGATCACAGGTGTACGCCACCATGCCTGGCCCCTTCTACATTTTTATCTTAAAGCAGAAAGGAGTTTGATAAATGTGAGTTGTGACTAGAGTCTTTAAAATCAATTGTTATGGGGCTAGTGCGGTGGCTCCGGTGGTGCTTGCTTGGCATGTGTGAGTACGTGGATTCAAACCCCAGCACCATGTACATAACAAAGTGTCAGAGCAACAAAAGCCACATGAAAAACTATTTGATTCTCTCTCTCTCTCTTAAAAACAAAAATCAATTGTGGGGCAACTTTCACTTCTTTCCCTGTTCTCCAAGCTTAGCAGACAAAGCCAAAGTAACAGGAGCACTGGTACTCTAGAAGGAAAGTGGAGATGCGGGAAGGGAGAGAGAGATTTGCTGTGTTTCCAAAACACCAGGGCCTGGAGCTCGGTTCATCTTCCCTAACCTGCACCCACAGAAGAAAGACGTTTCAGGGACTGCCTCTGAAAAGCAGGTCAGGTACTCTCCATGCACCACATGTGTAGGAGCCGCCACGTTCACGCAAAAACTGAGGAGAGTACCCTGGAGGTGCAGCCTCAGTCTGCCACAGTGCAGTGAAAGATGGACAGGCAGGGGAGCTCCAGCAGAAAGTGTAATTCCCTAGGGAAGCTGGTCCATGGGGACACCTGCCCTCTTTCTTTGGGGCTGACCACAGGCTTCAGGGCCTATCATTCAGTAGCCTCCAGCAGCTTCCTGGCTTGGTAAGGGCCCTGCATGTCTCACACCTGACTGCTGCAGGGGCCTTCAAGGCCACCTGTTTGCAAGCATATGTGACCCTTTCTCACCAGGCTTCAATCACTGTTTCAGAGATCCCTGTGTACTTCCCAGGTATCAGCCAGCAAGATTTAGAACATGGGTTTTACTTAAAAAAAAAAAAAAAAAAAAAACAAAAAAACTTCTACTTACTTATCTCCTGGTATCTAAAGATTTACTCCCTTATCCGTGACCAAATAAGGAAGCAGAAATATTGACCAACTCTGTAGATGCCTGCAGAAACCCTTCTTTTATTTCCTCCTGAATCAGCTACCCACCCACCCTGAGAAGTACCAGGGGAGACCCAGAAATGAGCCCAAGGTGAAAAGTCTTCTTGAAAGGGCTTTTAAAAAAATTTTTTAACAGAAAGAATCAACTTTTTTTGGTTTTTCATGTGGTTTTTGTTGCTCCAACACTGCCTTGTGTACTTGGTGCTGGGGTTTGAACCCACGTTCTCATGCACACCAGCCAAGCACTGTAACCGCCAAGCCACCGATCCAGCCCTCTTAAGGGCTTCTTAACTGTGGGTTGGCAGCAAGGATTTCAATAGTATAGACTGGGAGCCTGAGAGTGATTTTTTTCTTTGTGGTCCTGGGGATTGGACCCAGGCATGTGTACATGCTAGGCAAGAACTCTTCTCCCTGAGCTACATCCCTGTTCCTTTTTATTTTTTATTTTGAAATTGGGTCTCCCAAGCTGGCCTTGAACTTATGATCCTCCTGCCTCAGCCTCCCAAGTAGCTCCCAGGGTGCCTTTTGTTTTTAAAGAGAGAGGGACAGGAATTGGAGTGGTGGCTCAGTGATTATGGCGCCTGCCTGGCATGTGCAAGTACACGAGTTTCAACCCCAGCACCATGTACCCAATGAGATCTCAGAGCAACGAAAGCCACATGAAACACAAAATAAAATTGATTCTCACTCTCTCACTGTCCCTCAAAAACAAAATAAAATTGATTCTCTCAGGGACAGTGAGAGAGAGAGAGAATCAATTTTATTTTAGTTTCTCATGTGGTCTTCATTGCTCCAACATTTCGTTGTGTACATGCTTCTGGGGTTTGAACTCATGTCCTTGCACATGACAAGCAAGCACCATGACCACCAAGCCACTGCTCCAGCCCCCAGAGTGACTTTTAAGCCAATGATGAGAAATGAAGAGTAAATGCACTCAAAAAAAAAATCAAATCAGCCCATGGCTCTAGCAACTAGGTGCAACTGGATTCTGATCTGTTGGTGAGCTCTCAGCAGTGATGAGTCCCACCAGTTAGTACTTAGACACCATTTCTCCCCTCCCCACACTGAGAATGGCTTTAACTAAGGTTAAAACATTCAGTTGCCCAGCATGCGCAAGTATGCAGGTCCAATACACAAATAACGAAAGCCACATGACAAACTAAATACAAATTTATTTTCTCTCTCACTGTCACTCTTCAAAAAAAAAAAAGCATTTAGTTGCTCTTGGAGGATGAAGCACAGGCCCTCAGAATCAAACATTACTTCTTCCATAACTCAAATTTGCCACCTGGATTCTAGAAATAAAACAATATATTCCCAGATTTTTGAAAAGAGACTTGGCTAAGCTGTGCCCAGTGGCAACTTGGGAGGCTGAGACAGGAGGATGCAAGTTTACTGCCAGCCTGGGCAACTTATTGAGACTTTGTCTCAAAATTCTAAAAAAGGTGCTGGGGGTGTAGGTCATCAGAGAAGTGCCCCTGGGTTCAATCCCCAGTTAAAAGAAAGAGGAAAAAAGGGAGGGGTACACAACTGAGGATAGTAAATACTGGGGTAGGTCAACCATTAAGCAATGTGGAAAGCGCTGCACCACAGCTGTTCCTGCAGTTATGGGATCACTTGTAGCTCACTTCATTTCCAGTAGATTAGGAAACAGGATGGTATTGGTGGCTATGGGCTGCTCTGCTTGGAGATGGACTGGAAACATTTAGTGCAATGACTAATCCGCTAGCGCTTGGAACTGGTTGGCAGTTTGCCAAGGTTCTTAGTTTGCAAAGACATTCCCAAAACAGTTATCTCAGGTGTGAGCTGGCCGCTCAGACTGTTCATAGCACCAGGCACCACTGACAGCCTGGGGAAAGAGTTGTAGAAAGCCCAGCCAGGCCTTTCCCTGCTCCTGGGGGAGAGCAATGGTGAGGAAACTGGCCCAGTAGTGGTGCATGTGAATTGAGCCCCACTGGTTATGTTCGCCTCTTGGTGAGCTCTGTGCAGAGCTTTGAAAAGATCCTATAGCTCTTCTGAGAGGAAACTGTCAATCTTGTCCCCAAGGGCATTGCCATTGGAGGGCAGTGAGCTGACTACTGTGCTGGCACAGGTTAGAAAGCTCTGGGAATTTATCTGCGAGCATCTTGGCAGACTTAGAGGCTGGAGGGCCCTGGAGGCCAACAGGGTAGTGAGTGCTGGGTTCCTGGGTGCTCTGTGGCTACAGTTAGAGATAATTCCAGGGACACAGGACTCCGGGGCACATGTAGTGTATCAAGAACACATGCTGTGGGGTGGGAACAGTCTCAGCAGTTGGAGCACTTGCCTGGCATGCGCAAGGCCCCAGGTTTGAACCCCAGTTCCATGTACATAACTAAGTTTCTGAGAAACAAAGACCAGATGAAAAAATAAAGTTGATTCTCTCTCTCCCTCTATCTTAAAAAAGAAAAGAAAAACATATGCAGTGGCTGGGGGTGTATGTCAGAGTGCGATAGCATGGTGACCCCCCAGAGTGAAGAGCTGAGCACAGGCAGGATCGCTTTGCCTGCAGAGTGGAGGCAGAGATTCTGCGGCCCACAGCTTGCTAGGTCCAGTTCAGATTCAAAAGCAGGTCGGCTTCTCCCTAGGGACTGTGCACTGAAAGCAGTGAGCAGCTTCCTTCAAACAGGACACAAGGCCTCTGAATGTGCTCTTTGTCACGCTCCATGCCACCAGGCGGGGCAGAGATGGGGTCCTAGAGGAAAGCTGAAATGTGAGAAGCTGGGGTTTTGTGCTTTAGGTTTATTTTGGGATCCTGATAAAAGCTGGGCCAGGCTGTGCCTGGTCTCTGGAAGGGAACCCAGGACAGCAGGGCAGGAGGGCTGTGGGAATGGGGCTGAAGGTTTGCTGGGTGGTGGCTGAAGCTGGATGGAGGGAAGATGCAAACAGGACGAGCCATTGTCACAATGAGGACCAGGCACAAAGCCAAGAGGACAGGCGGGACAGCAGTCTAGCTTCCGACCTGGGGCAGAGGGTGCAGATGTGGAGAGGGTGCCCAGCTGTATGGTCTGCTCAGGAGGTGAGAGGCACCACAGGGCTATTTGCTACCCTCATTCAGAACCCCTCACAGGGTTTGTTTGTTTGTTCTAAGGCAGGTGGAAAGCAATGGATGGAACTGTCCCAGCAGGCCCTCAGACTCCAGTACTTCAGGAGCCTCTGGTTGTATGTGCACATGTCCAGCCTCGAATGAGGACAGGGCCTCCACCTGCCTTGGGGCCTGAACATTGTTAGATTGGGGAGGTAATTCACGGTGAGTTTGGCGAGGTCCAGTGTCCACGGTTACAAAACAACCTGCACTGGGAAGTCTGCTCCCGGCACTGGCCTCAGTCACTCAGAGCCTCTTACAGAGACAAACTTGCTTACAAATGTAGAATTAAATACTTGTTAAACGTTGGATTAAATCTGAATATTGAATTTAACATGTCAGCACTTAAGTTGAAAGCGCCAGTTACTATGAGTTCTACATGATCCCATGACTTAAAAAGCTTTAAAAGTGCATAAAAACAAGCTTTCTTGTGGGCGAGATGGTGCACACCTATAATCCCAGCAGCTAACGAGGCTGAGGCAGGAGAATCCCAAGTTTAGAGCCAGCCTCAGCAACTTAGTAAGGCCCTGAGCAACTCAGCGAGAGCCTGGGAACTGGAGCAGTGGCTCAGCGATTACAGTGCTTGATTGGCTTGCGTGAGGACCCGGGTTTGAACCCCAGTACCACATACACAACTAAGTGTTGGAGCAACAAAAACCAGATGAAAAACTAAATAAAATTGATTATCTCTCTCTTCCTGTCCCTCTCTCTTTAAAAAAAAAATAAATAAATAAATAAATGAGCTAGGGATGTGGCTCAGTGGTTAGGGGCGCCCAAGTTCAATCCCTGGTACCAAAAAAAAAAAAAAGGTGGGAGGCTGGGGATGTACTTCAGTGGCAGAGTGCCCTATGTTCCACCCCAGTTCTGCCAAAAAAGAAAAAAGTATTTGCAAAGAAGAAAGCCTGGGCTAGGTATGGTGGCACATACCTGTAATCCCAGTGACTCAGGAGGCTGAAGCAGAAGGATTGCAAGTTTGAGGCTAGCGTCTGCAATTTAGTGCCTCTGGGTTCAGTTCCCAGTACCCCCCCCCAGAAAAAAATCTGAAAGACACAGTAAAATATTCTCATGTGATTCTTTCCTTTTTTGGACCTGGAATTGAACCCAGGGGCACTTTAAACAACAGCCCTTTTTATTTTTTATTTTCAGACAGGGTCTTGCTGACTTGCCCAGGCCGGCCTGGAACTCAATTCCTCCTGCCTCAGCCTCCAGAGTCTCTGGGATCCAGGCGTGGCCACCATGCTGGGCGATACACATCAACACTTCTGTAATGGAGGAAAAAGTTGTTTTCATGCTGGAAGAAAAGATTTCACTTCTCTTTGTGATACAATGAAGACAAGGCAGGAAAAGGTTTTAAGGTCTGGACTTGTGCTGATGAAGCATCCCACCTTGGCAGTGGCAGAGCCGCTAGGTCTCCCGGGTTCTCCTGTGAGGCAAGGGTGCAGGGTGGGACCCTCACCTCTGCTGAATCCATGGAAATGCCTGGCCGAAGACCCTTCAATAACACCCAGATTCAGTTCCTGGTCTTTCTAGACATGTTTTATTTTGAGGTGCAGAGCTGTCCTTCAGCTATCTGCCTGGCAATGCCACCTTCTGGTAGGTGAGGTGCATCACTCCAGTACTCTGAAAACCCGAGGCTCCTCCCTCCCTGTGGCTCTGGCAGGACTCTTCTCTGCTACCTGGTTCTCTGCACAGCTGTCTCTGCATTGCTGATCGCTCCTCCCCTGCTCCCTTTTTCCTGCTGCTATTGAGAAATGCTGTTTCTGGAGAAGGAAGAAGTAGGATTTAACTGAAATGCTGTGTGCACATGCATGCACCTTGTGTGTGCATACATGGGGGGTTGCAGGCATGGAGTCTATATGCATGTGTGGTGTGCTTTCATATACACATCCTGTATCTGTGTGTGCACACGGTTTAGTGTGTGTGTGTACCTGTGTGTGCCTGCTGAACTCTGAGCTGTGTCTTACTCTAGTTGGGCTGGGTGGCAGCTACAACAAGGCTTCCCCACAGACTCTTCTCACGTGTTGCCTTCTCTCACCTGCCTCCACTTCCCTCAGGAATTTGGAGCAGTGCACTTCTAAATGTGGTTGAGTGGTGGGAATCCATCCACCTCATTCCCTGGAGATCAGTCCTTCTAGGAAGCCTGCAGATGCACTATGTGGCTTTTACCAGCCACCGTGGCTGGGAGAGGGACCCTGTTGTGGAGACTTGAGCCACACTGAATAACCACCTCCCCGTGAGGAAGGTGCATGTTGGGTGAGAGGGGAGCTCCTTTGTTGGGTCGTGTGCCCCAAGCTATGGAAGCCAGCACTGCAGGTCGACCTTGACTCTGGTTGTTCACATAACTCTGCAAGTTGCAGATGAGAGCAGGACTCCTGTCCTTCCCAGCAACACCCTTACAAATAGAGAAATAGTGGACTGTGATGGATACGTAAGATTGCCAAAAGCCATTCAGTCAGGCAGCAAACCCCCTGCTCACTGTTTTGAAGTTTACAGGCTCCTTTACACCAAAGGTCACAGACTCAAAGTTCACAGACTGGGTCCTTATCAGAACCTAGTGTCTCAGCTAAAATAAAGAGCTTGACCAGAAAATTCCTGCAGTGACCACCCTCATCCCTCTATTTAGTCCATAAAAGACCACCTATCCAAAAGCCAAATGGCCATTTTCCACTTGGAAAGTGTGTCCCTGCAACTATTTCAATAAATCTCCTTGATCTGTTGAGGTCTGAATTCTTTCTTTCTGTGCCTTGAACCCTCCTTTTAAGCCTCTTTTCCTATCAGCATATCAGCAGTTGGAGCACTTGCCTGGGATGAGTGAGATCACGGGTTCAAACCCTAGCACCACTTACACAACAAAGTGTTAAAGCAACGAAAGCCACATGAAAAACCAAATAAAAATTGTTTCTTTATGTCTTTCTCCTCTCTCTCACTGTCCCTCAATCTTTAAAAAGAAAAGAAAAATATATGATCAAAGTTGAATTTCAGCATAAAAACCATGAGCTCAAAAAAATGCAGAAGTTCAAAAAAATGAATCAGCCATTTTTCCATTTTCCTTCCTCATGCCCAACTGGAGAGAAGAGGGAAGCTGCAGAAATAGGGTGTTCCCCAATGTTCCTGGGTGTGGCCACCCATTTACAGATTTAATCCTAACATCTTCAGCCAACACTGCATTGCCCCCAAAGCAGAATGCAGACAGATCCCCTCCAGTGATCTAGCAGGAGGGAGGAACTTAGCAGAATTTCAGACTATAAGAGTAAACAGTCTTTTAGGTTCTACAGTTGATAGCTTGGATTTAAACCTGCCATTTTATTTTCTTCCTTTCCCAGGACCATCTTTCCAAAATTCTAACATATAGCCCAGAGGGTTATCTGGGGAATTTCGGTCTTTTCCCCTGCTGGCGTCTTCTTTCTCTAGTGTAGACATTTTACTTCCTATCCTGCCCCTGCCTTTATGGTCTTGTGTTCCTGAGCCCCAAGAGGTGTAAACTTATAGCTTAACTCTTGAATGGAGGTTCTTTACGTCCCTCCCCCAGCTGCTTCCTCCATTTCCAGCTGGCTCCCCTCCCAGGCTACCAGCACTGTGGATCTGGAGTTTATGTACTAGCTTCGTGTCCCAGACATGTCTCAGGCACACTCACACAACCTCCATGATGTCCTCCTGATCACCAAGGAAGTAGTAGTAATCTCTCCAACCCTGAGATTTTCCTACGTGGGTCCAGGCCTGAAGTTCCCTGGTCCCTGTGGTACTTGCTTAGGCTGCCCCCAGGGTTGCTGATTGACTTCTGATCCACTTCAGACCTTGGGTCCTTTGTTGGTCTGAGATCTTACAGTTCCGTCCCCGACTCTGAGGCCACCACAAGGCAGTGAGATGCATCTCCTCTAAGGAAGGGGTGATACCTGTGACCCACGCACACGATATATGGAGCCCCACATTGGGCTGGAGTGGTGGCTCAGTGGTTAAAGTGCTTGCACGGCATGTGTGAGGACCCAGGTTCAAACCCCTGAACCACATACACAACTAAGTATTGGAAAAACTAAAACCACGATGAAAGATCAATAAAATTGATTCCAAAAAAGAAAAAGAAATAAAATTATTAAAAATTCTGAGTGCTGTTGAAGTGGGACAAAGGAGGCTCAGACACCTTGTGTTCAGGAAAACAAATTTAATAAATGCTGCAGCATTTAGACTGGGGCATAATACTGCCCTCCTGGACCTATGGATGATTTATGCCTTCAGGAGGTTGTAATTGATTACATATGGAGAGTACAAAGACAAGGAGCATATACTGCTGCAAGACAGCTTCATTATCAATGCTCCCCAAAGAAGGGTGAGAAAGGCAAGGGTTAAAGGGTCTCTGCACAAGCTCAGGAAGGAAATGCAAACAAAGAGATTCCTTAGCCCTTAACCAGGTGAAACCTAAATATGGAGTGGGGTGTTTCAGAAGAAGCCTCCTGTAAGTGAGTGAGGCTTTTTATTATATTCAGAGAGTTCCCCTAATTACATATTTTCAGGGAGAGCTTCTACCACATTTCCCCCTTTAATGCTTTATTATTTATCTTTAAACTACAAAGCTTTATCTTCTTTTTTTTTAAAAGAAGGACAGTGAGAGAGAGAGAGAATCAATTTTTATTGAATTTTTCACATGGATTTCATTGCTCCGACACTTAGTTGTGTACGTGGGTGCTGGGGTTTGAACCCGTGTACTTGCGCATGCCAGGCAAGCGCCGTAACCGCTGAGCCACTGCTCCAGCCCCTTATCTTCTTGATTCAATACTTTATATCGTATCATAATTTTAGCAGCCATTTTTTGGTGGAACTAATTGTCTTTATGCAAAGGGAGGCCAAGCATGGAACTATCATGCAAATTAACAGCATTACTCCTATTACACCAATTAAACTTTTGAATCCACCAAAAGTAGAAAACTAGCCTCCAAACAGTGAGTCTGGATTCCAACCCTTGAAACCCTCCTAGGTTTGGACAGACTAATTTTCTATTATTGCTGGTGATATTTTTAATTGTTTGTCTAGCACAGTTTATAATCAAATAATACAGCTTAGCATGTAAATAGGAGTTCTGTAACCCCACATACCATCCTGTGCCCAGGTGGCAGGACCATAGGTAACTACTATTCTCTGAGGTGGTCATTCATCTTTACCCCAAGTTTGTTGATCTCCTAGATTGAGTCTATCTTCATTGGCTCTGCTCTTTTTTCTTGACCCTAAGTCCTCATACAAGGGAACTCATAGGTCTCTTCCAGTCTGATTTGGCAGCAGGAAAAATGCAGGTCTAATAATCTCAATAGCACCAGTTCTCCTCCAGTTCCAATTTGCTGGGAGGTGGGCATTCATCTTTTTTCCCACATATCCAAAATAACCCATCTGGTGCTTTCCAATCAGATGAGGTTGGATCATCCCAGAATTCATGGATCTTAGGAATACCCTCCTGGGCTGGTGCAGTTTAAAAAGAGTTTGTTTTCCCCCAGGGAAATGCACATTTGAGAACATCTATTCATAGTCTAGATGGGTTATTTGCTCCAAACCAAGTAGATCTGGCGTTTCAAAACAGTCTTCTGTTACAAGGGATCTCTCCAACATCCTGTGTATGCTGGGACCCATATCTACCTACACACTTCCTTCCAAGAACTTCTGAAGTGAGAATCCAGCTCAGAAGGGTTTTTCTCTTCTGAAACAATATGGGTCTAATCCATTGTAGTAAGGAATAAGCATCCAAGCTTACTTCTATCCAAGGCCGCTTCTCACTTGTGAGGGCTCCTTTGCAGATGCAGCAATTATTAATTCCAAAGATTTTGGCTATTTTTTTAGCCAAGTCAAAAAAAAATTTTCCCTAGGAAGGGAAGGTTAAGATTTGGGCTTAAACCCTCATGCAGTCTAGCAGCAGGGCTTGCAACCATAGGACCTGGGGTGATCAGCTCCGGAGGACCTGAATATAACCTTGTAGTTCCCTTTTACTGAAATCATGTACCTCTTCTTGAACCACAGGATCTAATGGCCAGGAATACCAAGCTCCTTTGATGATCAGTTGCCAGTATGTCCCTGGGTAATCCTCCTTGCTAAATTGAGTCATATGAATTCCAAATTTTTCCCACAACAAGTGATCATAAAACTATAACAATTTTCTAATGGGGAAGGAGCCATGTAAATTTTAGTAGTTATTCTATCTTTATAAAAGACCAATCCAATACATGGAGTCCATGGTGGATTAACGGCTATGATTTAGCTCTAGTGACAAGCAATTGTCCATAAAAACTACTAAAAGCCACATTGAGCAACACATTAAATTTTCCCATCATACTTTAAACTGTTAGTTTAATAACATCGAGCAGATCCTATAAATCCTATTCAAGCAAAATAGAAAACTACAAATAAAATTCTGTTACCAAGAGTCCAGTCCTCAGTGGTCACTATCTCCAGTCCTATAGGAAAAAACAAGAAAAAGACTACGTATTCACTTAGTAGCAAAGGATGACAATGCATCTCAGTGTAAGAACTGTCTTAGAGAGTAAAAGGCCATTCATCTGTCCTGCTGGGCAGTTAATCTCTGTGCACTTGGATCAGCGAGGCTTAGGGTGATTGAAGCACAGTTGCCATTTCCTCAAGCTCAGCAGTGTAAATCTGCTCAGCTTCCAGGGCATCCAGGGCAGGGCTGTTGTCCTTCTGATCCTCAACCCGGTCGGGTGTCCCTTTCTTTTGGATGGTCAGCTTAAGGGGTGCAGTGGGATCTGGAATGCATTCCCAGTCAGCAGCTATGAGCTTGAACCTGGCATAATGAATCCAGGGGCCTAGCTCTGCAAACTTCACTGTAGTAGGGGTGGACAAAATGACAGTAAAACGTCCCTTCCAAAGAGGTTTTAAGGGCTGGACACTTCATTTCTCAACCCAGACTGAATCTCCTGGTTTAATGGAGTGTGTATCTATAGTCAAACTCACGGGCAACCTTTCTCTGACCCTTCATTTACCTCTGTCTGTCCCCTAAACTTCCTCCTTCAAGGTCTTTGGGTTCCTAAATTATTTTAGGGTATTGGGCATCAACTCATTCTGGTTGCTTCCTGCTGAGAGGGGGTGAAGTTGGGGAAATTGACCCATCCTTGTTCTTCATCAGGTGGAGTGTGGAAAGTAGGGCTATTTAGTATCAGGGCAGTCCAGAGGTCCACACCAACATGGTCAACAGGTGACTGGATGAGGTGCACATAGGGCAAGGATCATGCTAAGACAACAATGAACAAGATGGCAAAGCATTATTTTTTTGTAAACAATTAACACAAAACAATCAGTATTGTTGGCTGATCTCTGAAAACCATAAAAATGGTAACTCAGTAGAGCTTTAGATAGGATCCACGTGCCCTCGTGAGTGGGAGTCAGTTAAGGTTTTGGAAAGATTAGCACAATTGTTAGAAATATATCACAATGTTTAGTTGTTGTTGTTCTTATAAAGAGAGAGGGACAGTGAGTGAGAGAGAATCAATTTTTATTTAATTTTTTTATGTGGCTTTCTTTGCTCTGAGACTTCATTGTGCATGTGGTGCTGGGGTTTGAACTTTTGTACTCATGCATGCCAGACAAGCGCCATAACTGCTGAGCCACTGCTCCAGCCCCAATGTTTAGTTTTTCATAAAGCCATAGGTGTCTCTTGAGCTATAGTTAAGATATAGGGACAATATTAGGATTAGATGATCATGCCAGCAAACACAGAAAGACAGATCAAGCCAGGAAGATTTTCTTTTTAAGCTCAAAGTTGACTTAGAAAAGATTGTGTCTCTGGCAGTCTTTTGTGAAAGCCATTAGGTGCTCCTGTCTAAGAACCTTTTCTTTATAGCTTTCAGCTTTACCTTTGGCAGGCCTGGCACATGCGTATTTTTTATATATATTTTTATTACTGCATTATTGGAGGAGGCAATGTCCACTGAAGTTCTGTCTGACAAAGTCCAGGCTTGGGGATGGGCTAGGCAAAGCCAGCCCTGGAGATTGCCGAAACCATCCCTTCTAGGAATTGGCTGCGTTTTAGTAATTATATGTAATGTGAATTTACTCAAACTGAAACTCTCTGATTGTTATGAGAATTCTATTGCTTAGACAACTGTTGCGGATTGTTGAGAAGGATACTTGTTATAACACGTATAGAAATCATGGGAAACAAAGCTATACTGACTTTAAAATAAAATTGGCTATAGAAAGCAAAATAATTAGAACTAAGGAACAAAGAAACAATATACATGAAACATTTACCAATACCATCCTGAGTGCTCACGTTGTATTGTGAACTTTGAGTGAGAAAAGCGTGTTTACCTTTCCTGTTGTTACAGAGGATGAGCTTTAACTCCCTAGCAGTAAATAAGACATGTTTGTCTTTCCTGGCTTAGCGGAGATTGAGTGTTAACTTCTTAGTAGTAAATAAGACATGTTTACCCTTTTTGTCTTTGCAGAGGTTAGACTTTAACTTTTAGCCCATAGGTGAGGATGCACAGACAACTTTATAGGATCAACATTTATAGAACCTAGGATAGCTATGGAATATCTAGTGAAGTTACTATAACAAAACAGTTTTTAGATATAGGAATTGTAATAGCCTATATCATAGTCTAGCTAAATAAGAAACTTTTCATTTATGCTAAGATAGGGCTTCTAGACTAATGCGGTGCAGTGACCTTTAAGCTCTTCTCTTATCTAATAAGGTAATGGTTTGTGGAAACATCTGGAGGAATTAAAGGAGACAGAATTTGGGGCAGTGTTTGGTCTCTGTCCTTTGTAAATGCAGGTTTAAACAATATGGTCAATGTGGTAGGGAGGTTGAGGCCATGAATTCTACTAATGGATGATACTTTAAGTATTTTTATGTCTGGTGCTCTGAAACGGTTTAAACCAAATAGTTACATATGGTCATCATGGTGGGGAGGTCGAGGACACGAATTGTACTAATGGTTGATGCTTTAAGTTTACTGGGAAACAAAAGATGATTGTACGATGAAGCTGATAATGAAAGGCTTGTTTGTGCACCTGTACAAAAATGTTCAACAATAAAGAACAGATGGCATTTTGCTCAAGCAGGGAACTGTGTCTGCTTGCAACTTGCCCCAGAGGTTCCAGCCATTCCTCCATATTGCCGACTCCACTTTTCCTTCGGGGATCCGAGTTCAGCTGGGGCTGGCCCCCGGCACATTATAGTTTTATATAACGTTGGTATTACTTGCCACATATTCCTAGATGCACACAATTCAGCAATACAATTTGTTCAATATCCAACCCCCCATATCCCTCCTCCTGTCCCCTGATCCCTTGCCTTTCTTCTGGGTCCTATATTGTTCCTAAAAAAACCCAAATACAGTGACATAATTCTTATAGCTATGAAGAACATTTTTACATGTATGTCTATAGTATATACAGTGACATTTATAATTGCTTGGAATGTACCTTGCTTTATCTCAGTTCCAACATTTCCCCTTCTTCTCTCTTCCTATCATCCCTTGTTATAAAGGCTATACTTTTGTAAAGCACCCAGACAACAGTGGTTACAGTCTATAAGGAAAATATAGAATGAAATTAACAAAGAGCAAAAACATATTTAGTTTTTATAACAGCCACGAGTCAGGGGAAATAGTTTCCCTAATCTCCAACATTTACTTAGTCATACTATGTCCCTCATTTATTTTTAGATTTTGGAAATCTCTATAACAAGAACCTATCTTTTGAACCTGACTCTAAATAAGATTAATTTTAGCCTATTTTGGAATCATCCTAACATGGAGTAAGGTGGGAGACTTGAGTCTTACCTTGGTCAAGGATGGGCTTTTAAAAAATCTTAGATAAAGCACTTTTCCTCTGATCTTTGTCTCTTTAAAATATCATTTTATCACTTAACACAATACACCATTACATCTCAAATATGAATCAAACAGAAAGACTAAGAGAGCTCTTAAACAAGTTAGTCTCTCCCTATTACCTTTTTTTTTTTTTAAGAGAGAGGGACAGTTAGGGAAAGAGAGAATCAATTTTTATTTGGTTTTTCATGTGATTTTTGTTGCTCTGTCACTTAGTTGTGTACATTGTGCTAAGGTTCGAACTCGCGTACTCTTGCATGCCGGGCAAGCCCTGTAACCGCTGAGCCACCGCTCCAGCCCAAGCTTTACATTTTAAAAGGCTCATATACTTGGAAAAAGA
Organism: Aplodontia rufa; assembly: GCA_004027875.1. NCBI lineage: Eukaryota > Metazoa > Chordata > Mammalia > Rodentia > Aplodontiidae > Aplodontia > Aplodontia rufa. Next base: position 74,651 of record PVKS010001937.1, read on the forward strand.
AAAACATGAATACATCTAGTATGTAGAGAAACCAGCATTACATAGACATTTTTACATTAATTAGGTTATCAATACTGACAAAGATCAAAGGGCAATTTTAAATATTATACATTTAGGAAACAGTGTTAATTATCAGAAAGAAATCGGCTTAGTCAAGGTAATAAAAGATAAGCCAGGTCCTTTTTTTTTTTTAAGAGAGAGGGATAGAGAGGAAGAGACACTCAATTTTATTTAGTTTTTCATGTGGCTTTTGTTGTTCCAATGCTTCATTGTGTACTTGGTGCTGGGGTTTGAACCCATCCTCATGTATGCCAGGCAAGCGCTGTAACCAGTGAGCCAACACTCCAGCCCCAAGCCAGGTCTTTTAAAGACCATTTGGCCTTTTATATTTGATATCATGTACAAGAGAAAGCATGTACTTGGTCACCTTATCATAAACCTATATAAAACTTTACATAATGTTCAGATAAGGTTTATATTAATGTGGTCTTCAGATTATACATATTTCTGATTATGTATTTTTGGATGTTAACTATATTGTAGTAACTTAAAATAACAGTTGTTTAAACAGTTATGAAGCAATTATTTAAAAGACTTTAAAATAAATACCCATAGGGCTAGATCAGTGACTAAGCAGTTGGAGCACTTGCCTGGCATGCGTAAGGACTTGAGTTTGAACCCCAGCACCACATATACAATGTGTCAGAGAAACAAAAACCGGATGAATAAACAAAATTAATTCTCTCTTTAAAAAAATAAATACACATACCCTAATTTTAAGACTTTGCTAAGTAATAAAATCTAACAGACACAAGAAAATTACCTTGATAGATAACAGCAGATCAGTATTTTAAGAAATGCTTGTTACCTTAACATATAGAGAATTAGATTCTGATTTATAACAGTTTATCAGCATTGAACCTTAGGAGAAGCCTTTAAAAACTTCAACTGACTGTTAATCACGGTCAACTTAATCACACACACATACTTAGAGATTTATCCTCCACAAACCTTTGGCAGCTTACTTAAACACCCATAGCTTATTTGTCTTGGCATACAAAATATTTATTTATTTTCAGAAACATTTCTTTCTTCTTTAAATTTCCAATACTAAAATATACTTCCATATCTATAACTTTCTTATCTTTTTTATCTGCTGATCCTTTTTTTTAAAAAAATTTATAATCTGAAGCAATCCTTATAAAATTTCTGAACTTTTAATTGCTCCTTTTAATAGGATCAAATACTTCATTGCTTATAGTACCTTAATAGAAGCATGGCTGAAACCTTTTGTGCTCTTTACATATCCAATTATATCTGCTACAATTTTAATTTTTAATAATCTTTTTTTTTTTTTAAAGAGAGAGGGACAGTGAGAGAGACAGAGAAAGAGAGAAATAACTTTATTTAGTTTTCACATGGCCTTAGTTGCTCCAACAGTTAGTTGTGTACGTGGTGCTGGGGTTTGAACCCAGGTCCTCGTGCCTGCCAGGCAAGCGCCGAAACCCCTGAGCCACCGCTCCAGCCCCTTTAATAATCTTGTTCCTAGTGAAGACCCAGAAGCAAAGCAATTGAAAACACTTCCTTAAAATCAATTTGTAAAAGCACATTTAATAAACCCAAATATATATGTGTATATATATTACCTTATAGAATTTAAGAAACCTAGAGTACTTGAATTTATATTAACAATTATTATTTTAGCATTTTAACCTTCTAAATTAAGCAGATGTCCCCTTTAACAAACTCTTATTTGTTTTGAGAGGGAGAGTGAGAGGGAAAGAGAATCAATTTTATTTATTTCATATTTTTCATGTGATTTTCATTGCTCCTACATTTAGTTTTGTATGTGGTGCTGGGGTTCGAACTTGGGTCCTTGTGCATGCTAGGCAAGCGGTGCAACCACTGAGCTACCACTCCAGCCCCACAAACTCATTAAGATTAATCTTAATTATGTTAAATCTAATTTACTCATCTTTAGCTATTAACATTAGGTTATCCACAAAAATGAAGACTTAGTTTCCCTGCTGAAGAGAAAGAGAAAAAAAAAAATAAAAGAACGCCTAGAAGCAATTACCTTTTAAACAAGAATTTAATTGTTAGCCATGACAGCGGTCTGCTTCATGTTTGCATATAGCTCTTGCTACTGTTTTGCCATTGAGGTTTATTTTTATTTTTTTAAGAGAGAGGGACAGTGAGAGACAGAGAATCAGTTTTATTCAGTTTTTCGTCTGGTTTTCACTGCTCCAACACTTCATTGTGTACGTGGTGCTGGCCTTTGAGCCTGGGTCCTCACGCATGCCAGGAAAGCACCAAAACCACTGAGCCACCACTCTAGCCCATGAAGCATATTTTTACATTTTTTTCTTCAGGATAAACTTTTCATAATGTGGCCATACATAAGTTAGTAAATTTAAAGGTAAGTTTACTCTCACCAATTTAGATTAGCCCTTTTTTAATTTTATTTTTTTTTTAAAGAAGGAGGGGACAGTGAGAGAGAGAGAAAGAAGCAACTTTTATTTACTTTTTTTTTTTTAAAGAGAGAAGGATAGTGAGAGAGAGAGGGAGAGAGAATCAATTTTTATTGAGTTTTTCACATGGCTTTAGTTGCTCTGTCACTTAGTTGTGTACATGGGTGCTGGAGTTTGAACCTGTGTACTCGTGCATGCCAGGCAAGCACCGTAACCACTAAGCCACCGCTCCAGCCCCTTTTATTTACTTTTTCATGTGACTTTCATTCCTTGGATACTTTGTTGTGTATGTGGTGCTGGGGTCTAACCCATGCAAGGCAAGTGCTGTAACCTTTGAGCCACCGCTCCAGCCCCTAGATTAGCCCTTTTTATTTAAGTTTAAGTTGTGTTTGGATCTATTTATTGAGTACTCCTTTATCTATAACTCAATTGGTGTGTACAAACATAAAACAGGTCTTCAACCCCACTGTAAGAAAATCAAACACGTGTCCAGGAGTGAGCCAGAAAGACAGACATGACTCACAGAGGGGATCTGATGAGCAAGCACTTGTGGGTGGGCAGTCACCTGCTTATATCTCCAACTGATGCAATCCTGTCCTTCACTCTCATTGGAGGAGCTCAGGGGTACAATCTTTGTGATTGGCTAATATAAAATTGGGGTGGGAACAGAAAAGAACTATGGGTGTAATGGGATATCTGATAATTTTAAAACTGGATTATGGGGCTGGACCAGTGGCTCAGCAGATGGAGCGCTTGACTGGCATGCAGGAGGACCTGGGTTTGAATCCCAGCACCACATTCACTACTAAGTGTCAGGGACACAAAGGCCAGATGAAAAAAATAAATAAGATTGATTCTCATTCTCTTAAGGAAAAAGAAAGAAAAAAACAAAAACAGATTATCTCTGACCACAAGGTTTCTGACTTAAGATAGCTTCTGTTTATGTGAACCTTAAGACTACATTCTGAAAACAGACCATCAATCTTCCTATTTCTCACAAAACTGAGGCACAGCAGCATTCTTTAGCTGGTTTTTCCTTTTCTGAGCAGTCTGGGTGCTTAGGAGGGAGGGATCTCATTGTTGCCAATTTTGACCCAAAATGGTCCTTTTTCCCTCTTGGAATCGTAGGGCCAATTCACAGAACCAGGCACTGGTCAAGCAATGAAGAAATTGTGATTTTTGGCCAATGAACAGGAGAAGCAGGGAGGGCATGGCTGTCAGATCAGCTCTTCAACCCACTGAGGCCAAGAAAGTCATAATACCGCTTAAGCAAACGGAAGGGAAGGGGCAGGCTGATGCAGGGAGGGGCATTCAGGCGGTTTCTAGAAAGGGGTGAAGGCTTTGAAAGAGTTTGGGTACTGGCTTTTTTTTTTTAAACAGAATAGTTTTCATTTATTTATTTTTAAGAGAGAAGGATAGGGGCTGAAGTGGTGGCTCAGTGGTTACGGCGCTTGCCTTCCGTGTGCGAGTACGTGGGTTCAAACTCCAGCACCATGTATACAATGAAGTGTCTGAGCAATGAAAGTCCATGAAAAACTAAATAAAATCGATTCTGTCTTTCTCTCTCTCTGTCCCTCTCTCTAAAAAAAAAAAGAGAGAGAGAGAGAAGGATAGTGAGGGAAAGAGAGAGAGAGAGAAAATCATTTTTTATTGAATTTTTCACATGGCTCTGACACTTAGTTGTGTACATGGGTATTGGGGTTTGAACCCATGTACTTGCCCATGCTGGGCAAGCACCATAAGCGATTCACTGCTCCAGCCCCTCTTTTTGCTCTTTTGATGGTATCTTCCACTTCTCAAGGTGGTTGTCAATTGTCACAGCAGGTGTCGGAGTGACTCTTACCAGGAAAATGCAGTATCCTGAGAGGGTAATGAGCTTAAAGGGAGTGTGTTGTGGCTAATAGGCTGGTCAGGAAGCACCAAGCAGCACTTGGAGAATGGGAGAGCTCAGTTTTTTTTTTTTTTGAACAACCTTACACGAACAAAGAGCTCAGTTTTTATTACAACAGCAAGCCCAGAGAGGTTCATACTCCAAACTCTGAGCCCAGATTCTCAGCTTTACACAATATTTACAGGCTCTTCCACGTGATCTCAGTTCTTTGTTACATGGATTCTGTAAGACGTCTTTTCTGTCAAATTTGAAAGATTGTGATGTATAGTCTACTACCTCCATTATCCCCCTCCCTTTCTGAAGACTGTAACTCCTCCACTTGTGTATGCCCACTTGTGGATGCCCACCTCCTTCCAAGGACCCCTTCTGGTACCCAGCCATCTTCTTCCTGGGAACATGGAATCCCTACTACCCTCACCACGTGTGTGGCGACCCCCCATCCCCATTATCTCCCAGTGGCCGCCTACTCCCTCTTGCTCCTGCCTCCACCTAGTCACAGCCAATCGAGCAGACTGTGCACCTGAGCTCCTCCAATTAGGGCGAAGGGCAGTATTGCGTCAGGTCAGCATTAAGAACCCCTCACTCCCTAGCGAGGCGTGCATTTTTCTTTCGCCCTTCGGCCGAAGTAAAATTTCTGCCTTGCTCACCCACAACTGACCACGTGTTTGATTTCATTTATAACAGATTCCTAGTGTATATGACCCTCAGAGAGCTTGTATAAATGCAAGTGTCTCAAGTAATTGAGGCTTGCATGAGGGTCTTGGCAGGGAGCGTGGTTACAGAAGCAGAATAGCTAAGGACAGAGAGCTTGTAGCACGAAGCAGTCTTACTTGAGCAGACATAAGAGAAACAGCCTTCATAGCTAGGTATTTTTAAAAAAAAGTTCATAATTATTGCAGTGCTGAGGAAAGGGAGGGGGCCTGCAACTCAGTCTTAGCTCAGACAAATTTAACCCTTGCTTTTCCATCACAAATGCAGGGCTCCTGTTAATGCTGAAGCTGGCCTAGTCTGGTTTTACCTGCACTATGTAGGCAGCTGGCTAACTTATTTCTAGGATGCAGAATGCAGGTATATTCTCTAAGTCTCCCCTACAGAAAAAGTATTGTTCCAGGCACAGATGAGGCAGACCTCAGAGGAAGTCCAGGAAGCAGTTTTATTCACAGCTGAGCTTGGTCCAGGGAGCATGGGTGTCTCATGTCTGGTCTCAGCTGGCAGGGACCAGACAAAGCATTAAACTAGACCCATTTGCTCTTAAGTTCTCCAAGCACTTTATTTCTCTCTTTACCCCAGTTAAAGGCCTCCAGGCGCTTCCCGCCTTCCCTCTCTTTGAGTCAAGGCTATTAATGTTTAGAGTCTTTGTTTCTATTGCCATACCAGAGTCCTTATTTCTGTAGCCGAGACTCTTACTGCCTCCATCTTCTACCGCTGCTGATCTCTCCGCCGTCTCTGCTGCTGCCTCTCTGACTCTCTCAGGCAGCAGGTGGTCGTCTCTCTGCTTTCCTCCTGATTGCTGCTTGCTTCTTCTCTGACTGCTTCAGGACAGGGCTGCTTCCTTGCTCGCTTGCTCTACCTGACTAGTCGCTACTCTATTTATCCGTTACAAAAGCCAATAGGGGTACAGTGCAAACACCTTTATCCATTTGTACAAATGAGTGACCAAATAGCTTAGTCATTCCGTCAGGCATTACGTCACTAAGGAAGATACAAGCCAGCTGGGTCAGAGTTGTTTACCACCAATTCTTTTACAAGCCAGCTGGACCTCATGTTGGGGGAATCCCCAACAGTCTCAAATCCTGGACCCCAAATTTGAAAATTCTATAGTTTTATACTCAGTGGGAGGTTACATAACATTTAATTGACACCGCCCCCCCATTTTGACAACCAGAGAGCGGTTTCACAAGTTTTTGCAGAAATAACCCTTTCTGTGCAGGGTTTTCTCTCTGGGGTAAAGACTCATCCCATAACTCTTACAAGTTAGATCAGCACAATTCAGAGCTTCACTGTCCCAGAGGAAGTCACAAACCACAACCAACTTGTGCAAGCTAACCTCTGAGCAGCTCAAGCAGACACCTTGACAAGGATTTTACTGACCAGTTGAGGTAGTGTAAAAATTACATTGTCACCACACTTAGGGTCAGGATCCTGAAACCCCTTCCTCAGTCTTCCTTAGTATGGGTAAGCACTTTAGGTTGCATGGGCTGCCCTTACAGGAAGAGTATGGTCATTTGTTTGGGGATATGCCATGGGGCCCTTTTTCCCTTGATGACATTATGAGCTCTGCTCTCCAGCTGTAACCTTCCAGGTTAGTCACACACCCTGGCACAAAAGGTCCTTTGGCCAGCTTTTCTGAAAGGTGAGAGCTCATCAGAGTAACCGCTGGCAGGAGAAATGCAGAGCAACGGTGCTGCAGGTGCTGGAGTGGCTGTGTAGCGGTGAGCAACGCAGGCCCGATGTTCTTAGCATCTCCCCACCCGGGTTTGTCTCTGTCCTTTCATGATCAGCTCTGGGTCCTTCTAGGCAGGGAAAACAAATCGGGGAAACGTCGCCGTTTCGTTGTACCCAGGCAAACTTTTAGCCATCACGTGCTCTAGATGCTACCGCCACTACCAAAATGGCCATCAGATGGTGTCACTGGACGCCACTAACAAGATGGCCGCAACTAGAGGTTCCCCCCTCCCTTTCTTGAGGTGTGGCCCGGAAGCCGCCAGCCAATAAATGCGCACGCCTGGCGCAGCCAATGGGAAGGCAGCGCGGGCTCGGCGGCCAGCTCTCGACATGGCGGAGTGGCAGACTCATCCTGCAGGTGTGGGGACCGGGCCGTCGCGCCGCCAGACGTCGTGGGCCGAACTGCTGGGTAGGTGGGCCTCACCTAGGCGGCCCGGCCCCGCCACCCTTCCCAACCCGGCCCACGCCCGCGCCCCGTGTCCCCTCCCTAGGGCCCCTGCTCCCCGTGTCCCCAACATCCTCTCCCCAGCGCCCCGTGTCCCAGCATCCTAGCATCCTCTCCCCGGGTCCCGCGCCCCGTGTCGCAGCGTCCTCTCCCCAGGGCCCTGCGCCCCTTATCTTCTCTCCAGGACCCCGCACCCTGCGTCCCCGTCATCCTTTTCTTAGGGTCCCCTGACCTCATGTCAGCGCCCCCTCCTCCAGATTCCTTCCCCACTTCAGGGCTCTGTGTCGCCGGTGCCCACCCCGCGCCTGTGTCCCGGCATCTTCCAGTGCTCGGTATTCCCCTGTCCCCGGCGCCCGCCCCGCGTCCCCGGCATTCTCTCCCCGGAGTCCGCCCCGCGCCCCGGGATCCTCTCCCCACGGTCCCGGGTTCCCATGGCCCTGGCATCCTCTCCCCTGGACCCAGGTTCCTTCCCCTCTTCAGGGCCCCGCAATCCAGGCGCCTGCACACTTCCCGAGCCAGGCCAGCGCGGTGGGGCGGCCCAGCCCTCCTGGGTTAGCCCTGGCCCCCCCGCCTGCGGTGCTTCCTGCCCACACAGCGGTGCAGGCAGCTCGCCTAAGGGGCACCAAGTCTTGGAGCGCGGCCCTGGCGCAGAACATCACCATGTTGTCATCTAAGTAGTGCCATCATTGTTTGAAACTGTTTTTCCCCCTTAGCGGGAAGGGTCAAGAGGCAAAAATATAATGCGGAAAGGGAACAGAAATTAAAGAATTCAGCTGTGCAACTCCTGAGACGCCACCAAAACATGAGTGACCTTTTGCTTGAGGTAAGAGGAAGTTGGTTTGTCCTTTGCAGGCAGATTTAGGCTTGAGCTTTTAAGGCCGGACCAAGGCGCAGGCTTTGTAGGAAAAGGCTTGGGAAATCTGGTGTACCTCGTAGTTCTTAGGTGTGACTGGATGAGAAGAAAAGCATCTCTCTCTTTGGAAATAAAAACAGTTGGACAATGGATTTAATAATTATCAAAAGGCTGTTGTAAGTGACACTTTTAAAACTATCAGGCAGTGTCCCTAGGCAACGGTATTATGTACACAGCTTGATATTTAAAGTGGTGGTACTCTCTGCTTTGGCTTCTAGGTAGAAGTTCCACCTTGTGAAAAATTGTGCCTCAGCAAGTTGCTTGATTGCGACAGTAACAAGGCCAGCACTGATGGCTCTAGTTCCTTTATAGGTGAGTCACAGCTTTGACTTCTTGACTCCTTGAGTTACAGAGAATGTTTTATAAAGAGTGGTGGTCATCTGCTTATGCTAAGCAGAAATGTAAATTCCTCCAAATATTGCCTTTCCATGTGTAGGAACCAGTTACACACTTTGTGATTTTCTTTGGGCTTGTTTTGTTGCTGTGTTTAAAACTAACTCCACCTGGGTCTTAGAGGCTGTAGGATATAAGGTGCTCTATGAAACAATATGGTGAGTGCAGCTTATTCACAGGTGCACCAGCAGCTGTGTCAGGAGGCAGGTGGGCAGGTGTCTAGGTGTGCTGTCCTGGTAGGTGGGAGAGGAGGGCAGGTGTGTCTAGGTATGCTGAGTGGGGAGGAGAGGGCAGGTGTGTCTAGGTACCCCCTCCCAATTTGGGAGAGTGAGACAGGGATAGTTCTGGAGGAGAGAACAAAAAATGCATTAGTTTTCTCCTTGACCTTTACAGTTTTTTTCTGTGACCGTGGTTTTCTAGAAAGTGGAATTAACTGAGTTACCAATTTTTTTTTCTTTAGAGAGCGGGAGAGAGAGAGAGAGAGAGAGAGAGAGAAAATCAACTTTATTTAGGTTTTCATGTAGCTTTGTTGCTCCGTCACTTAGTTGTATATGTGGTGTTAGGGTTTGAACCTGGGTTCTCATGCACACCAGGCAAGCGCTCCAACCACTGAGCCACTGCCCCAGCCCCCAATTTGTTCTTAATACAAAGGTAACCTTAGATAATAGGTGTGCCTGGATTTCTGAACCTGGGAGTCTTTGGGGAATGATCCTGAATTTCTCTGCCATAACTGGTTTTGAATCTCACAAATGATGCAGCCTAAGTCCAAGGGCTTGTAAGGACTTTGGATGAGGCATGAGAACTTAAGAAGCTCTTTATTCTTACCACAGACATGTGGATTCTTAAATTTGTTTTTCTTGCTAAAGAGGTGGCTACCACACTTATTTTTAAAAAGATGAGATAATGCCTTGGTGATGAGTTTTCTCACTGAGATTAAGTGGGCACCTGAGGCTGGAAATCAGCATTTTCCTACCCTTACACAGTGAATCGTTTCTGGACCGCAGCAGTAACTTCTGATACTATTTTGAAGCCTCTAAACCCACTGCATGTGACTGCTTCCGTATTGAGACGTGTTCTCAGGGTCTTGGAGATAATGAGCACGTACTACAACATTATTTCTCCTGTAAGTTGGCATGGGAGCCAAGAAAATGATTTGCTTGTTGGTAAAACCTGTTTCCAGGCTGCAAAGCATTTCTCACTTCAAGGAAAGCAGACCAGGGGCTGCCTGAGGGCCAGCTGGCACCCTGCAGACCAAGCTTTGGGAGACACCTGCCCATGAAAGGCAGTGGGTGCAGACTGCTGTGATTAGGAAGACACATTGATGGGCAGAATATCACTGGCTGGCATGCTCAGGCCCCAGGTTTCTGTCCCCAGCAGAAATGTGAATCAAAGCGCTGCTGGGATTTCCTGTGGGTTGTCTTCCTAGGTGAAGAGCAGTGTGCTTGCATCATGTGACGAGAGCGAGGACGTGCACAGCTCTGGGTTAGGGTGGTAGAGCTGCTTTGGTCATGAAAGTGTCTGAATTTTGTATCATGTTTCCCCGTTACCTCTTTTTCCCCTTTGAAGGCAGTTTTCTGTGGTGCTCCATCTTGAAAAGAGGGATTTTAAACTTGAATCTCTGATGTGTCAGAGAAAGCTATGGTTTGTCTTGTCTTTCAGGCACCGCTTTTCAGGATCAGGCCTTGAAACTGGGTGTTCCTGTGGGGGTCCTGTCAGCTAGGGCACTTGCCTGCAGCGTGAAACTGGTCTGTGAGGTACCTACCCACCCTGTGCTGCTCAGCTCAGAGCAAAGGGTGAGTTGCAAGTGCCCTTTAAATGGCATATGTGGTCACTTGTGAGCTGTTTGGGAAATAGGACATTTCTCTTGTTGTAGGTAGTTTACCTGTTTTTAAACAGATTTATTCTCTTTTCAGAAGAAACTGTCTTCCTTGCTAGAGATTGCTCAGTATTTACTGACACACAACATGTTCTCCCGTCTCTCCTTCTGTCAAGAGTTATGGAAAGCACAGGTAACCGTGAGGTTTTACCTCCAACTCTAATCTTCCCAAGCAGTGTTCTGTTAATTTGGGTTTTCTTAGGGATTTGGTTGAACATCTCGTTAATTCTAGACAGTGAAGCAAAGGGTACTCGGCTGCTCCTGTGGTGGGAAGAGACCCTTGGCCCTATCTGCCATTGCCTGTCTGTCGTTGCAGTGCTCATTAGAACCCACTGCACCTGGGACGAGATGGACTGTTTCTTTGCTGTGTTTTTATGAAGCCTTTTTCAGGGTGGTAGATTATTCAAAAATTACACTAATAGTGCTTTTAGGAATCATTTCAAACTTGGTAGGTTCACAGTTTTTTTGAAGAGGTGAAAACTCAGTTGCCACTTGGTACCAACTGCAGGGAGCCAGGTGCGTACAAGGAAGAGGCAACGCCTCCGTTCCTCCTTGCTGAGCCTAGTGCAGAGCTCCTGAGGTCTGTGAGCTGTCAGGGTCCCTGCAGTCACTTCATCTAGCTGGGGACAAGGGCAACACAGTGCACACGAATCACATTGCGCCATCTTCACAGGACGCAGAGAAGGTGCACCCACACATCAGGTCATTGTTAAGAAAGGCTTCTGGGAGCTAGAATTGTGGGGTGGGACACAGCAGTCAGTGTGCCAAGATCGGTGTAGCCTGGGCAGCATCCAGCATAAGCTGACCTGAGAGAGTCCTCACCTGTGAGCACCTCAGCTGAGGAAGGGACGGTGCCAAGCGATGAGCCAGTAGAGGCACGAGAAGAAGGTGGACTTGTCCAGTGTGCATTCTTGGTGTTGTGTTGGCCAGTGTGCAGCCAGGGTGGCAGTGGCTTGCTAGAGGCTGGCGGGCATTGGCTGTACTCTCGCGGGGGGCATGGGGTCGGAGCTTGGTTGGCCCCTGGGGAGTGCATGCGCAGACTCATGACACTGCTATCTTTCTCAGAGCTCCCTTGTGCTTGAAGCGATGTGGTGCCTGCACGTGCAAAGCGTCGTGAGCCTGCGGGAGCTGCTGGAAAGGTAGTCACTGTGAGCCAGGGTCACCTCGATGCTGATGTTCAGCATCAGCTGTTTACTCCAAGCCAGAGCACCTGGCCATTTAAAGGGTTTCATTGTGATTGAAATCCTTAGGTGCGATTTTTTTTTTTTTTTTTTGAGATGCGTGATGATTCTAAAAGTTAAAAAAGACATCTAGGTAAGTCTGGTTGATAGAATTTTTTATTCCCTTCTGAAATCCCATAAGGAGTCAGAAGAGGGACATAGGAAAAGGTATAATCCATAAAGTGGAGGGCGCAGGAAACAGGTGGGCACAGGAGAGGAGGGAGCAGGAAGCAGATGGTGCGGCAGCCTAAGGAGGTCGGCCTGATCTGCAAGGTGCAAAATGGGGAGCCCATGGGATTCTATTGGCTTATAAAGGCCCAGCGTGGATGTAGTGGGTAGGCCTCCAGGCCCTTGCCTGGTCTCTGGGGTATGGTGACACGGTGAGAATGCCTCCCTGAAACCAGGAGTGGGTGACAGTGACTCACACTGATTAAACAAGGTCCTGTCTTCTACTTATATCAGAAAAACTTCAGGACTGGGGGCTGCCTAGGACCTGTGAGCTCCTGGGTTCAGTCCCCCATAAGCAAAACTAAATGAAGCCTCTAGATGAATGAAAAGGAAAAGGCCAATCCATTCAAGTCCGTCGTGGGGTCACTGGCGTGATCTTGAAGCAAGAGGCCTAGACATGATGTGGGGCCAGACAGGCTCACACTTCCTAAGGTGTGTGCGCCTGAAATAGTATGAGGTGAGTGGAGTCAGGACCGTCTGCTGGAATCTATGGAGCACATCTAGAGAAGTGAGTAGAGGTAAACCTGTAACCTGTCGAAGCCTGGATCTTAGAGCCTGGAAAGGGAGCAGGAGGGAGAAAGTAACAAGGATTAAGCAGAAACCAGGGAAGTAGGAAATGAAGACAGTATCCCTGAACCCCCACAGGGGTGAGATACTGCAGATAAGCTGGCCCCTGGACTTGTGGGGCAGAAAGGCTGGGTGGTCCTGGCTCATCCTCATGGCCCAACTTCACAGTGGAATGTGGTTGCACTACGTGCCTAGTGAGGGATGCAGCCATGGGGTCAGCAGACCCAGGTCCGTGTGCATCTGTGTTCCCAGCCATCCTGACACACAGGCTGTGGCGGCGTGGCTCTTCAGGAACCTGTGCCTCCTGTGCCAGCAGACAGATGCCTCCTGCCCATCCTCCGATGTTGCCAGGGCTATGTTCTCTGGTATGCTAACAGTGGGCAGTTCCTGGGGAAATTCCCCTGGGTGGGTGGGAAGCTGAGCACTGACCTCAGTGACAGGGGTTGCATGTTCCTCTGCACTCAGAACCGTGGACCCCCCAGCATTGCCACGATTCCTGAGGACTGGCACTGACAAAACCAGAAGGGGTGTGGAGGGCTGCAGCAGGCCGCTAGGACCCTTCCCTTCCAAGAGGCTATTTGCTGGCAGCATGAGCTGCAGGCCTATTGTCGGTATTGGAGACCATAGTTGAGACGGCCCTTAGGGCCTGCTTCTCCGCATAGAGAGAAAAGCCCTTAAAGGGACCCTGCTCTGTGCTGAGTACTTCCTGTGCATTGATGCCCCCTCCCAGGGTACCCAGCCGTGTGGTTCACAGGGCTTGGAGACCATAATGTCTGTAAATACTTTGGTGGTGTGGTTTTTCAGATTTTGTGGAGCTGTTTGTTTTGAGGGAATTTCAGGAAGACTCAGATCTGAGAAGAGCAGTGGAGCCTGGAGAGATGTCCCAGGTAGGAGGAACAGCAGTGGGACAAGTTGGGGGGCCTGGCCCACCCCAATCTTTGTTCCAGTTCTGCCCCAGTTTTCACTTGTTTGCTGCAGTGACCCTGAGGGGATCACTGTGAGTGCCAGTGTCCAGAGGTCCCTGGTGAGGGTCTTCACAGCAACACAGGCCTGTGCTGGTGGGACAGGAGCAGAGGGGTGCTGGGGTGCACCAAGATGGCCTTGGCAGAAGAGCCCCCAGAGCCAGGGTGGCAAATCCCAGCCTGGACCTCGCTGAGCGTGCTAGGTGGCACAGTGGGCACTCTCCATTCAAGCCTGGCATTTAGCTGACTTCCTGGCTCAGGAAGGAATCTTAGAAGTGGGCCTCTCTGCAAAGTTGTTTCTCCTCTTACTTTATGTGACATGTGCTTGCACATGGTGTTCAGTGGGGCTGCTCGGAAGCTTCCGAGTGATGGCAGTTGGTGCTGTGTTCCGACAGGTCGCTGCTGACGTGCAGCGGAGGATGCTGACATGTAAGTGGATGGCTTTGGGGCAGGCCTGGGGAGTGGCTTTGCTCAGGCTTTGCTCTGAGCAATTCTGGCAGGTTTCAGCCGTTGCCTTGCAATAGTTCACCCATTGTGTGCTGCGCAGAGCCCTGGGTATGGGAGGCCCCTCAAGGTTCTGGTTTAGTGTGAACGCTCCCTCTGCTGCCTCTCCTGGCCATGCGATCAGTGTGGCTGCACACTTAACTCCTGGAACTGTACAGTGACACTAGTTGGAGGCAGGGTCAGTGGTCTGCATGCTGTGATGAGTTTTTTTGGTTTTGTTATTTCTTTTAAGAGGGAGAGGGGGCTGGAGCGGTGGCTCAGCAGTTAGTTACAGCGCTTGCTTGGCCTGTGTGCTAGGACATAGGTTCAAACCTCAGCACCACGTACACAACATGTGGGGCAATGAAAACCACATGAAAAACTAAAGTTGATTCTCTTTTTTTCACTGTCCGCCCCCCTTCTTAAAAAAGAGAGAATCAATTTGGCCTTTGTTTCTCTGACACTTAGTTGTGTACATGGTGCTGGGGTTTGAACCCGGGTCCTTGTGCATGAGTGCTCCAACCACTGAGCCACGAACCTGTGATGAGTTTTTATTTTTTCCTTTTTTTTTTTTTTTTTTTAAGAGAGGGACAGTGCAAGAGAAAGAGAATCAGTTTTCCACGTGGCCTTTGTTGCTCCGACGCTTCATTGTGCAAATGGCGCTGGGGCTCAAACCCACGTTCTCGGTTCTGCCAGGCAAGCGTCTCAACCACCGAGCCACCTGATGAGTTTTAAAGCTGGCAGAGCTTTGTGTCCTGAGACTGTTTAGCTGTCTTGCTGAACCCGGTGCCATCAGTGGGCTTGGGGGCCTGTAGTGGCCTGAGACTTAGAAATTGACCCTTGTCCCCAAGCACTTTGGGTGGTTTCTGATGGACAACCAGCTGACTGTTGCCTCTGTCCCATGTTGTCAGCTGCGCTCGATGCTTTGACCACCGGCCTTCAGGAAGAATCCTCGGATTGCAGGGTGGTGAGCTGCTGGTACGCGGGAGCCTGCAGGAGGGGCTGGGGCTCACAGGGAGGAGGGGCCTGATATCCCAGGAGTCCTGCTGAGTTCACAGGGAGGATGTCCTGCTTGGCCACATCCATACCTACTTCAGGGCAGCAATAGCTGGCTCTGGGCACCTCTGTCCTAGCTGTCATCTTCTGAGATGGGGCAGGAGGCCAACCCTGTTTACTGTTCTGCCTCTGGGTACCCTCACCACCCCCACATGCCCAATGCCACGTCCCATGCCTGGGTACCTGTTCCTTCCCTGACTGAGGGGAGCTAGGCTCCAGGGCTCTCACTCCTCTTTTTTTGCCCTCAGGCCCTTACCACAGAGCTTTTTAGAACATGCTGCTGTTGACCTTTACTTCTGTCTGGGTTGGTGTCAGGCTTGGGTCATGGTGACCTTGTCCCTCCAGGGACGCATGGATGCAGAGTCAGAGGAAGGCGGGGTGCTAGGGTGCCCTCAGTCCTGGTTGGCTGAGGGCCTTGCAGCCCCGCAGATCCCCATGTTCCAGGTCTGTGCAGGCTTTTCCTTCTTTTGTTGCTTTGCTCCTCACTTTGTCTCATGGGTACTTGAGCAGAGCTCAGACACTGAGTCAGTGCTTCTATGACTTTAAGTAGTGTGTCTGAGTCTGCTCAGGCTTCCTGAGCAGAGGTCAGGAGACAGTGTGGCTCAGACCACTGCCACACTCTTCCTGTTCTGGATCTGGAAGTGAGATCGAGGCCAGCAAACTTGACTTCTGGAGGGGGCTTCTTCCTGCTCACACAGGGCCACATGTGGCAGAGAGACGGAGGGCAGCTCTCTGGTGGCCACATCATGAGGCTCCATCCTGGCCATCTCAGTTAAGGCTCTGCCACTGGGCTTTGGTTGGGGAGGTCCTGCCCACGTGGCCCCTTCCTCATCCGCCTGACCAGATTGCTAAAACCAGCTTCCCGAGAAGCAGGGGTTGGGGGGAGGTTGCTGTTTCTTAAGGCTTTGCTTCAGATGCTGTCTTGTGGCAATGGCCGTCTCCTGCCACCTGGCTACAGTGTCCCAATGCCTGCCATGCGCAGAGGCTGGCAGGGTTGAGGCTTGTCCCCTGCCACGGTTTTTATGTGTGCATCTGCATCAGCACAGTGCTGGTGCCTGGTAGAGTGTGGGACCTGGGCCAGCTCGTTTAACACCTGTGGCCCTTGGCTGTCACTCCCCAGGAATCAGGGTCAAAGCCGTGGCTGCGAGTGTCACATCCATGTCAGGGAGTCTTGCACAGCTCCAGGTAGACTACAGCCCAGGACTGCCCTGCCAGGTTCCTTCCTTGCCCACAGGCACACATTGGCAGGGCAGGTGCTGTCCCCGGCCCGTTTGCACTAGACTTGCTGGGTTTGTGAAGTGGGCCATGTTTGCTGGGTCCACCCTCTCCCCTTGACTACTTCTGATGGCTGTGTCCTCCCAGGCACCTGCACTGTGTGGTGGTGGCCCACCTCTTGTCTCTGCACTCTGGACTTTCTCCATTGCTACAGTTCTCTTAGTGAGACTGTTTTTCTTTGGATTCCCTCTAAAGCCTGTGACTGACTGCATGCAGTGGCCACGCCTGTAATCTCAGTGACTCAGGAGGTTGAGGCAGGAGGGTGCAAGTTCAAAGCCAACCTGGGCAACTTAGATCTGTCACAAAAAATAAAAAGGACTAGAGATGTAGCTCAGTGGTAGGGCACCCCTGGGTTCCATCCCTTCTACCAAAGAAAGAAAGAAGGGTAAAAAACACCCTGTGGCTCCATGGCCTGGCCAAGAAAGTGCTCCCAAGGGTGAAGGGAGACATGCCTCCTAAGAACCTCCCTCCCTTGTGCTGGCAGGCTTGGTGTGGTCAGTGCACTGCTGTGCTGTGGTAGGATCCCTGTGGACACCCTGAAGAAGTTCTCCAGTCACACCCTGGCCCAGATTCTC
Source organism: Aplodontia rufa (assembly GCA_004027875.1). Classification (NCBI taxonomy): domain Eukaryota; kingdom Metazoa; phylum Chordata; class Mammalia; order Rodentia; family Aplodontiidae; genus Aplodontia; species Aplodontia rufa. Next base: position 91,451 of record PVKS010001937.1, read on the forward strand.
ACTCACAGCCCTGTGCTGAAAGGTAGGCCCTAGTGCTGTGGCCGTGGTCCCTGCACAGTCTTTGGCCAGCTGCCTGCCCTTCAGCAGGTTCATGGCTCCATCCTTGGCAGAAACTTGGGCCCTGAGACATGTGGGCACAGCCTGACACTCTAGGGTAACTCTAGTGGTCAAGGATACTAACTGTCCTTCCATTTCAAAGTGGTTCCTGAGCTGAGGTGTACCTCTGCGCAAGAGCACCTGCCTGGGATGCAAAGACCCTGGGTTCTGTCCTCAGCATCCCCCAGAAAAAAGAGATGATTTCCTTGTAAAGAAATGCAGAAGAATCATCACATGTCCTGTCCTCTGGCTTTTTTCTAAGTGGACACAGCTGACCTGGGCAGACAGTATCAGCATCTGACTGCCCGTCATAAGTTTTCGTAAGGCCTGACATGCCCGTCCTCTTCTGTCTGGTCATAGATGTCGGTTCTGTGCTCCCTGGGGTCCTGGTGGGCATGCTCTAGGTCTGGCGCTCAGTGAGTCTGCCCTGCCTGGGGAGGTGAGAATGTGTTATGCATTGGAGATGCTGTGGCTGGGATGGGAGTGCCCTCCGCAGGTTCCACATCCTCAGGCTTATTGGGGGGGTAGGTGACTTAGACTACCTCCTCCTCCATCTTTTTTTTAAAGAAGCACAGTGAGAGACACACAGAATCAATTTTTATTGAGTTTTTCACATTACTTTTGTCGCACTGACGCTTAGTTGTGTATGTGGGTGCTGGGGTTTGAACCCATGTACTCATGCATGCTGAGCAAGTGCCATAACTGCCGAGCCACCACTCCAGCCCTAGACCACCTTCTTACATGAGGCCCTGAGCAGTCTCAGGTCCTGGAGCCAGCACCCCTAGGCCCCAAGTGAGATGCCAGCTTCGCTAAAGTTGAAGTGCACAGATTGTTGAAGCGTTCAGACTTTTGACGCGCGTACTGAAGCTCCTGTTTCCCTCCCAAAGCATCTGATGCGATTCAGAGGCATCAGGAGTGGAGCTTTGCCAGGACTCAGCCTCTGCTCACCACGCTGTACCGCAGAGTAAGTGTTGCTGCCATCCTGTGCACCTGCACCTGTGGGTAGGGCTTCTGCTCTGGATCCTGGTCACTCTCCCCTGTGGAAACCTCCAGCCAGCACCAGAAGAGATGCCACACGTCCACTCTGAGGACTCCTCACTGCATCTGCCCTTCTTGTGGGCCCCGGGCTGGGTGGGGGAGGAGGACCAGTGCCTGTGGGACGGGCGTGCTCTGGTGCTGAGAGCAGCTGGGATGTTGCTTTCAGCTCCTTGTGATGCTGGGTCCAGAGGAGTCACTTGGCTGTTTGCAGGAGGTTCTGGAAGCACATGAAGTCAACTGGCAGCACGTGCTGGCCTGTGTGTCCACCCTGGTCATCTGTTTCCCAGAGGCCCCACAGCTGGTGCAAGGTGCATGCGTGGAACCCTGGGTGCCGTGGGGTGTGCATGACCTGCATGCTGGTGCTAGCACAGCCCTGTTGGAGGTTGACCCCAGTGGGGAAGCCTTTCCTGACCTGCCTGGTCCTGGGAGCCCTGCTGCTGGGTAGGCCCGTTGCTGCCTGAGGCATGGGCTGGTGGAGTGGCTTCTTCATGGTGTCTGTGCAGGACATGCTGTGGTGGTCGCCCAGCCCTCTGAGAGCTGGTGTCTGGCGGGCATGTCCCCAGCCAGGCTGTCCTTGTTTGCCTGTTGACAGTGTTGCTGTCTTGCAGATTGGGTGGCCCGCTTGGTGGCCCATGCCTTCGAGAGCTACCACCTGGACAGCATGGTCACAGCCTTCCTGATTGTGCGCCAGGCTGCGCTGGAGGGCCCTTCTGCATTCCCATCCTATGCAGACTGGTTCAAGGTGAGTTACCTGAGAAGCCAGCTGCCTGGCCACTGGTCCTCCGGCTGCGCCTCTAAGCCCAGCACATGAGGATGTCATCTCTGCAGTGGTGGCCCCAACGGCCTTCCCCACATGTCTCCATGCTCTTAGCCTGTGCCCTTCATCACCTGATGCAGCGCCTGGCCCTGGTCTTCAGAGGCCCCAGCTCCTGCCCTGCTGTCACACATGTGCACCTCCTCTGAGTTAGTGCTGTGGTTCCCACATGCACAAGCGCTGCTCAGCCCTCGTCCTCATGGGTTCAGGGCCCTTGCTAGCTCAATACCCCGTGGTCCAAACCCTCTTGCTCTGGCCCCTGGTGCTTCCCTGAATGCTCTCTGTGCCCTTGTCCTGTTTTGACCTGATTTTGTGTCCTAAGATGCTGTCCTTGGCCACGCCCTTGCAGGGATCTTGTTGCTCTGAATATGGAAGTTACCATGTTCACAGGTGTAACATGTATACAATGTCTCGTTTGTTGGGGCTGTTGACAAATGGCCCTATATTTGACCACCGAAGGGCACCATAGTCACTGTCCCCTTGCTGCAGTCTTGGGATGGACCCCAGGCCCTTGTTTGTGTTAGGCAAGTGCTCCTCCACTAAGCCATGCTCAGGAAATGGTGGCTCACTCCAGCCTATGAGCCTGAGTCACTTCCCGTCTTCTGTTGCACAGCAGACCATGATAGCACTGCCAGTGTTGGCGTGGCCCGTGGAGGGCACCTCTCTGAGCAGTGCCTTCTGCTGTTTCTGCAGGCCTCCTTCGGAAACACATGTGGCCCTCACAGCTGCAGCAAGAAGGCGCTGGTCTTCCTCTTCAAGTTCCTGTCCAGCCTCGTACCCTGGGAGGCTGCCCGGTATCTGCAGGTGAGGCCACCCGCAGCACCTATGCTCTATGAGCACTCTCCCTCGCTCACCCCTACCAGCCTCTTCTGTTCCAGGCAGCTGGCCTCGAGGCCCAGTGTGTGCCAGGTGCGGTGGTAGGGAAAGACCCTCTCAGGAACTGCAAAAAGTGGAGCAATGAGCACAGACAGATCCCGGTCTTTCTTTTTTAAAAGTGGTGAATTTATACATTCGAGGAGAATCTGGAAGGATTTATCCTGAACTGCTAGCGGGCATTCACTTCTGGGGGTGGGAAAAAGGCAACAGGACTTGCTAGTCTACTGTTTGAATCTTAGTTTCATGACTAAAGTGCCCCAAGCTGGGTGTGGAGACTCATGCCCGAGTCCCAGCATCATGAGAGGCAGAGGCAATGAGGGTCGCCTGAGTGCACGCATTAGACCTGCCTGGGCTATGTGGTGAGACTGTCTGCAAAAACAGCCTCAGCATGGCATTTGTTTATCAAGTGGCGTGGGCGCCTGGAAACTGACTCAGCCCCTGCATCGCCGTCATGCTGGCTCATGTTGACAACATGACACCTGTAGGGAATCTGATCTCAATCCTCATCCCTCCTCTGCTGGCTCCCTCCCGGACTCCACAGTCTTCCTGACACTGTTGATCTGGTTTTTTTTTGTTTGTTTGTTTGCTTGTTTGTTTTGTTTGTTTTTATAAAGAGAAGGACAGTGAGAAACGGAATCAATTTTTATTAAGTTTTCACATGGCTTTCATTGCTCTGACACTCTGTTGTGTATGTGGGTGCTGGGGTTTGAACCCGTGTACTTGCGCATGCCAGGCAGGCACCATAACCGCTGTTGATCTGGTTTTGATCGCTGCTCTTTACATACACGTAGAGGTAGAATCCCCTGTGGTGCATCCATGTGTGTGCACCACCTGATTTTGCTGAAGGCCCTCCATATTTCCTCCCTTTGCCACCCTCCTCTCCTCCTGCCTCCTGTGCTCCATTCATCTTTCTTTTGTCCTCTCCCCTGCTGTCGTTTTTCCTTTTTTGCTCTGGTCCCACAGATGAAAAAACATCCAATGCTTGACATTCCGAGTTGAGCTGCTTTCTTTCTTTTTAAGAGAAAGGGACAGTGAGAGAATCAATTTTATTTAGTTTTTCATGTGGCTTTCGTTGCTCCGAGACCTTGTTGTGTATGTGGTGCTGGGGTTTGAACCCACATCCTAGCGTATGCCAGGCAAGCACTGTAATTGCTGAGTCACTGCTCCAGCCCCAAGCTGGGCTTTGACGCAGCACGATGTTCTGTTTCCATCCTTTTACCAGTGAGTGCTATCATTCCATTCTTTATCCCGGGCTTAGCTTCATGTTCACAAATAGCACGTGTTCTTGACCATTCCCCTGTTGATGGATGCCTGGACTGGTTCCATAGTTTGGCCTTGTGAATCATGCTGCCATAAACATCGACATCTCAGCCTTTGTCTGTACTCTTAGAATTTCTGTTACCTTCCAGAGAGGCTGTATGGGCTGTGGCCAGCCAGAACCCACCTGCTCCATGCTCCAGGGCCTTTCTGGGTGCTGCTGTGCTCATGCTAGGTCAGGAGGAGGAGCTTTGCGCCTGGCCCCCACCACTGACTGGAGGCCTTCCTCACCCTCTCCCAGCCTGTGCAGGCCCTGGCCCACATCCTGTTGTCTTTGGCAGGTTCTCCGGCTGGCAGGCCTTGTCCCTATTGTCCGCTCCCCTGGATGTGAGCTCAGCGTGGGGACAGCCTGGTGTGCTCTCCAGAGCATACCAGTTGTCATTGGTCATCGTTCTCATTTGTCGCACACTTGGCATCAGCGTGGACCCTGCTGTTCTGTTGCTGGTGCTGTCCTTTGCCCCTTTGATGGGAAAGTTGCTGGGGTGTAGGCGTTGCTATCCCTGGACGCCAGCATGGTCAGAGCTTCTTTCTAGTGTTCCTTCTGCCTAGGGCAGCTTTATGCCTTCCAGGGCCATCTCTGCATGGCAGTGCCCTGGTGTAGCGCCTGTGCCAGCCCTGGGGCTGATGTTGCCACAACATGCTGTTGCAGGTGCATGTGCTCCATCCGCCCCTGGTCCCTGGGAAGTACCGCTCTCTGCTTGCTGACTACGTTGCCCTGGCCAAGACGCGGCTGGCTGACCTCAAGGCAAGTCTGGCACCTGCCCTGGCCCAGCCAGCAGCCGCTGGAGCCTGTTTTCATGTTCTCGATTTTCTTTTTGAAGGTGTCTCTCGAGAACATGGGGCTGTACCAGGATCTGTCCTCAACCTGGGACATCACAGAGGTAGGGTTGCCTCAGGCTGTCCTGCGGGTCTGGTTTCGCCCTCTTTCCTGTGCCTTGAGCTCCTGAGTCCTCTTTGTCTTGCACCCAGCTTGCAGCAGGTCCCCTGAGGAGGGGTGGCCCTCAGGTGCCTCGTGCTGCGTTGGGGATGAGTGGAAGAGGTGTTTGGCCGGATTTTTCTAGGAATTAGAGAAGTGCCGGCTGTTTACACAGACCATGTGTCAGCTGGCCGTGTGATGCGTATGCCGCTGTGAAAACAGCCTTTTCTGTCCTTTAAGACTTGGCCTCTCCTGTTAGGAGTTGGTGAGGGATACTTGGAGATGCCACTCAATATTAGTGAGAGTGCCCTGTGCTTCTCCCTTTAAAGTCCATTGCTGTTCATAAGCCGCTGTTCTGTGATTTAAGTCCGCTTGTTCCTACCTGGAGGTCTTGGGTTCAGCCCTGCACTCCTAGAGGGCACCAGAAGGAGCAGGGAACGTGGCTCACAAGGGGGTTGCTGGGCCTGGCCGCTGAGCCTTCTGGAGGTGGTGGCTCTTCACAGTGGCCCCGGGTTGATGGTCCAAGCTTCTGAGGGCAGAGGACAGCCAGTGAGGTCCCTTTCAGTTTGGACAGTATCTGGGGGATTAGTGCTGTGTTCCAGGCCCCCTGCTGTGCAGCGCCCTCCGTAGTTTTCCCTCTTTATGAATTGTCTGCTGTGCTGGGATGGAACCCAGCACCTCACACCAGGCAAGCACCCCACTGCTGGCCACACCCCAGCCCCTGGCTTTTACCTTTCAACTGTCCAGAGGATCATGGTGGTGAGGGAGAGCAGAGAATGTCCATGTTAGCCCAATCTGTCCACTGTCCCAGACAAGGATCTGGGGTCCAGATGCATGAAGTAAAGCTGAGCCGCAGGTGCAGCCCTTGGTGGCTTTGAGATAGCTGTGGCATCCCTCCTAGGCTGCAGAGCTAAGGAGCTGGCAGTCGGGTTGATGTCTGCTTTCTGCTCTCTGCTTCCTCCCTATGCGGAACCAGCCCCGTAGCCAGGCAGCCCAGGATGTGGAGAAGGCCCTCTTGGTGTTTGAGCACACAGGGAAGATCCCGGTCCCTGTCATGGAGGCCAGGTAGGAGGGGCTGCCAGGAGCTGCTGTGGCGGCAGTGTCTGCTGGGGCTGTTTTGAGAGCCAATTGGGGTTAGAGGTCACTCTTCTCGCGGGGCATGGGTCAGTCATGGTGCCACATTTGAGTGCTGCTGTGAGGCCGTGGGTGGTGTGAACACAGTCAGGAGCCACGTCCTGCTGCGAGGCAGGTAGCACTGTTTGTCCCTGAAACAGCTGGCAGGCAGTCCCCCTTTAGAGCCGTGGGTGGGGGACAGACCACAGACCACAGTGTAGCAATGGTGGTTTTGGTACTGGGGATTGTACCCAGGGGCACTTTACCACTGAGTCACATCCCCAGGCCTTTTTGTTTTTATTTTGAGACAGGATCTCATTAAGGTTCTGAGGCTAGTCTCAAACTTGAGATTCTCCTGCCTCAGTCTCCTGAGTCTCTGAGATTACCAGCATGTCGTGCCTGACATAACAGTGGTTTTTTCAAATTAATGCTTTGTAGTGGCCAATATATAGTTAGTTCTGGGACTTGAAGAGCAAACTTGATTAAATTCAGAGTGGTCCCCATACACCTTGAATTGTGGTTGTTACTAGTGTGGGCAAATTGATTCCAGTGCCTGGGATTTGTGATCAGCTCCAAGGAGAACTCCCTCAATGCACATAGGTCCTCCTGGGTTTTGTGGCCAAGCCAGGAGCAAGCGGGTTACTGCCTGGACTTCCTGGAGTGCAGGGCTAGCGCATACTGCACACTGGGGAAGGCAGCTTGAGAACTGTTAGACATCAGTCCTGCAGGAGCTGCCTTCACTTGGTGTCTGCTTTCTGTGCCGCAGCATATTCAGGAGGTCCTACTACGTGTCCCACTTCCTGCCTGCCCTGCTCACACCACGAGTGGTGAGTGTACATGTCTGTGCGTGTGGCCCCTCTGGAAGCCGTCGCTCCTTGCTCACATTGACTCCTCCCCACAGCTCTCGGTAGCCCCTGATTCCCGAGTGGCTCTTATAGAGGCCCTGAAGAGGTAAGCAGGGGCTTTTCCAATGGGGCTTTGAGATGTGGAGAATTTTTCTCTTTTAGAGAAGTTTCTTGTGACATGTGTTTTATTTATAAAATATTGGCTCTAAAATTACTTGGGTATGATTTAAAAAAAATTTTTTTGGTACCAAGGTTTGAACCCAGGAGTTTATGTATTTTTTTGAGACAGGGTCTCCCTAAGTTGTTTAGGGCCTTGCTGAGTTGCTGAGTCTGGTCTCAAACTTGGAGTCCTCCTGCCTCAGCCTCCTAGGGCACAGGGTTTACAGGTGTGTGCCACTGAGCCCAGCTGGTAATGATTTTTTTAAAACAAAATTTGTTCAATTCTGAATATCACCACTTAGAATCATTCTTGAGTGAACTTTTGGGATGATTGAGGATTAGAGTTAAGGTTTCAGTACATCATTGTAGTAAGAGGGGAGAGTTTAGGAAAAGAGGGAAAGGAAGAGCCCAGAGGAGGCCATGCACAGAGGGCCTGGGGTAAGCCTCAAGGGTCCATCTGGGTATTGGCATCTCAGGCAGCGTGCCCACGCATGGCCTCCAGTGGAAGGCTGGGTGTCTGAGGGCCTCCTTCCTGAAGAAGGTAGGAAGGGCACCTGCTGTTTTTCAGGGCCCATGGGAAGTCGGAAGAACGTCTGGGGTCCTTCTTTGTATTTATTTTGATTAAAGTATTTTGGCTGTGCAGAACAGTACAAACACTGATTTAAAACTCGTTTTGAAACAACACCACGAGCCTGCACCATGTGTTGTTATCTTTGCTGTTCACAATGAGTCCTTCCTAGCAGGTCGAAGCCCTCGGGGCGCCCGTGTGCTGATGGGGGTATGTGCCTTCCCTCCATTTGACCCTTGCAGCTCGTGTGTACACACACCTCAGGATTTCATCTTCAGAGCAACCCGTGCAGCTGGAGCCCTTCTGTGGTGTGCGCTTCACTGAGTGGCCATCCATCTCTGGCTCATTTGTGTTACCTGCTACATGCAGTTCTGCTCCACGCTGGGTACCATGTCACACAGTGCTTGACGCTTAGTCGGTGGACTAAGTTGGAGCTGACAACTGTCTGCCCGTTAGTTGGACTCTGGGTTACTTCAGTGCTGTGGTTCTGTGAGTGCGTGGGACTTCCAGCAGAAGGTGGCTGGTTCTGTGGCTCAGCTGGAGGTGTGGTGCTAGGCTTCCCGTTCCGCACTATGTTGTTTACGAGTGTCTGTGTTGCTTTTGTAGTTGATAACGAAGTGCCTGACTTGGTTGCTCAGTGAATGGTGTGTTCTCTGGGTTTATTCTTCAGCTCTGGCTGAGGCGTGGGCATCGTGGCATTCAGCCTAGTGGCTGGCCAGCTGTCCAGTAGTTCCTGGGCCCCTTGTCCTGCTGTTTCAGGAAGGAGATCCAGTTTAATGTAGAATGATAGAAGCCTCTGGCATCCCCTCTGCTCCTGCTGCTACCTCTGTTCTGTACGCACCCTTCTCACTGACCTGCTCAGGACTCAAAGCCACTGTGTTCCTCCTCAGGCCTTGTGACAATGACTGCAGTAGGTTTTTCCTGCTGTTGAGCTGTCCTTGCCTTCCTGGGATGTCCACTGCTTAGATGGTGTTTTCTTATGAACTGCTGGGTCTGACCTGCCAATGTTTGGGGCAGGTGTCGTGAAGCCTGTGTCTAATTTCCTTGCAGGTACCTTGGCTGCTTAGGCATTGACACTTTGATGCCTTGCAAGCTGGATGGGTGGCTTCCTTCTGTGCCCTGGAGCTGTGTGTGGAACGGGACTCCTGTGGCTGAAGGCTGGGCCACGTTTGGTGGTGCAGTGGTGTGGTGCTGGTGACTTGTGTGGTGTTGCTGACTGCGCTTTGTGAATGTCAGGCCACTCAGGTTTTTTATTCCTCCTTGGGTCTCTTCCATGTCATCTAAGTTTCAAATCCATTGACAGAGATGTGCATACCGTGGTGTAGGTGCCAGCAGCAGGCCATGGCACAAAACACAGGGCAGTCAGCATGGCCACACAGGCACCCTCACCTGCAGGGGCAGGTCACCAAGCCTCCACCTGGGGTTGTTACTGCCCCCCCAGTGTGTTTCACACGGCCTAGGGACAGCACTGAAAGTGCTCGCTGCAGGCCTGGTAGAGGGTTTGGCGTGAACTCCCCAGCAGGTCGGTCTGCGCGCAGCACCTTCAGACAGACTGGCAAGAAATAGGAATGAGGATGTGGCTGTACTCCAAATTAAAGCCCCAAATGGCAGAGCAGAGTCAGAGGAGGCAGTCTGGAGATGGGACCACTCTAACACCAAGTATATTCTGTATAGTTGTGAGAGCGTCACTCAGTGTTCTTAGTAGTAACCATCATTTGTGACCAAGGTGTGCTGTGTCATGAAATAGTACTATGCAAAGCCCTATGGATTTTTTTTGATTGTTTTTGTTTTTTGTTTTTTATTTTTATATTTTTTAAAAGAGAGAGGGACAGTGAGAGAGAGAGAGAAACAACTTTTATTTAGCTTTCACATGGCTTTACTTGCACCAACACTTAGCTGCGTACGTGGTGCTGGGGTTTGAACCCGGGTCCTCTGCTTGCCAGGCAAGTGCCGAAACCGCTGAGCCACCGCTCCAGCCCCATTTTTTTGTTTTTTTAAAGAAAGAGTGACAGAGAGAAAGAGAGAAAAATAATTTTTATTTAGTTTTTCATGTGGCTTTCATTGCTCTGAGACTTCATTGTGTTGGTGGTGCTGGGGTTTGAACTCACGTATTCGCGCATGCTGGGCAAGCACCATAACCACCGACCCACTGCTCCAGCCCTAAAGCCATATAAATTTTTAAAAAATCATATCATACCGTGACACAGCTGGCTGCAGTGGTGCACACACCTGTAATCCCAGTAACTTGGGAGGCTGAGGCAAGAGGATTGTAAGGTCAAAGTCAGCCTTAGCAACTTAGTAAGGCCCTAAGCAATTTAGTGAGACCTGGTCTCAAAAAAAAAAAAATCAAAAGGCTGGGGATGTTGGCTCAGTGGTTAAGCACTCCTGGGTCCAGTTCCCGGTGCCAGAAATAAAAGACAGTACTGTACTCAGTGTTTTATGATTTATATAAATTTAATGTGTGTCTTTTGCTTCACAGTAATTTAGGAATTAGAGGCTAGGGAACTAAATTGTAGCTGACGTGGATGTTGTCCTCTGATCCAGAGCAGATAAGATCCCACAGTCGCTGTACACCGCCTACCGCCAAGCCTGCTCCACTGCCGAGAAGGCCCCACCAGGTGGGTCTCACCATCACTTGCCACCGTGGCTGCTGCTTCCTATTTCCCTGGTGCAGAGGCTCTGCCCAGGACTCACACCAGGCCTAGCTCTTCTTACCTAAGGGGTGTGGTGTGTAGCACAGATGCCTGCTCGTCATCTGTCGTCTCTGGGGTACCTGGGTGCCCTGTGCCTGCTCCCAGATGTGCATCAGGGGCTATCATGTGTGGCCACTCTGGTGCACTGGAGGAGGTGTGGGTGGCATAGGCACTGGCCCTGCAGGGATGCAGGAGAGACAGAGCCCTGCAGCACCACAGGTCACCGTGCACCCTGCCAGCTCGGGCGGATGACAGTGAGAGGCATGGTCCAGAGCAGCCTGGTGCTTTGCCCTGTGACATTGTCACTTGCAGGGCCAACATCTTGTCATTGAAGCGCAGGGGTTGTGGGTTGTTTTCATTTGGGGTTTTTTGGCACTGGGATTGATGCCAGCAACATGCTACCACTGACCTACACCCCCAGCCCTTGTTATTTTCTGCTTTGAGTCAGGGTCTCACTGAGTTGCCCAGGGGGCCTTGAACTTGAGGTCCTCCTGCCTTGGTATGACCACTGCATCCTCTTCGTGTTTCTTCTGACATTGTAGGGCCAGGCAGGCTGGACGAACCTCCTCTTCCAGTGTAGTCCTTGTTTCAGTTGTTTCCAGTTCCCCCTTCCGTAGACCTGGACAGTTTCCAGCAGTCGTGGATACTCAGGAGACACGGGGTAGAGGGAAGCGCCCTGACCTGCTGGGACTAGGAGTATACTTCCTCCATCCCCCACGTTCCTGCTTTGGATTTTTTGTTTGTTGTTGCTGTTCCCATACTGGGGACCAAACCCAGGGCCTCAAGCTTGCTAGGAAAGTGGGGTTTTTTTTGTTTTTTTTTTGTTGTTGTTTTTTGTTTTAATAGAGAGGGGGACAGAGCGGGGGGGGGGAGAGAATCAATTTTATTTTGTTTTTCATGTGAGTTTCGTTGCTCCAACACTATGTTGTGTATGTGGTGCTGAGATTCAAACCCAGATACTTGTGCATGCCAGGCAAGCGCCATAACCACTGAGCCACCATTCCAACGCCCTAGCCCCTTTAAATTCTACCTTGAGATTGGGCTCAGATTTGTGGCCCTCACCCTGAGTGCCCCCTGGCTCTTGGGACCCCATGCTTTTCCAGGGGTGTGTGGTGGCACTCTTGCTGTGTTGGTGGCGTGTGCCTCTAGATATCTGGAGTTTAACTGGCTTTGCCGCAGAGCATGTAACACCTTTTCCTTTTCTGGGGAAATGGTGAGTGGGGTTTGAGCCAGGATCCTTTGCAGTTTACATGTCTTATTGAGTGCTTCCAGCCACAGGCTGAGAGCTGGGGACACCTCTGATGCAGCCTATGGGGACATTGTGCGACCGCCACCCTCACCAGCCATCGGGTTGGGACTGCCGCCTGCCTGCAGCCCCTGGTTGTGCGGATCTGTTCTTATTACTCATTTGCTTTTTGTACTGTGGTCGTGGTTCACAAAATCACTTTTCTTAAGCTTGTTTGTAAGGGTTCTGGTTTTGATGTGATGCGTGGCATCCGGTGTCAGGATCCATCTGCGCTGGCACAAGTGCTTCCTATCTGCCCCCACTCAGATGCAGCCCCAGGAACGGGGGCAGAGCCCGCCTGTGCTGAGGAGCCCCTGGGACCACTTACAACTGCGCTGGGAGAGCTCCGAGCCTTGATGGCAGACCCCACCCAGGGTGACGGTGAGGACGGGAGTGTGTATGGTTGGAGCCCGTGGTGGTAGAGGCGAGTGTGTCTTCCCTGTAGTTGCATTTGACATTTGAGCTTGCTGTGGTTCAGGTGGGCTTCAGGCTGAACCTGGGCAGAAGATGAACACTGCTGTTTAAAAGCAGCCCAGCGCAGCTAGTATGAGGCAGCTTCCCATTCTGGCTCCTGAGTTAGAGCGCATGGGCCTCTGCTCTGTGCCCTGCCTCCACGTGGCTGTTCTCTATAACATCAAGTGTGCGTAATTTCTCCCACAGTCTCTAACGCTGCAGTGAGCGTTGACATCAGGCCTTCCAAGGCCATACTAGGGTGCATGCAGAATCTGCAGTGAGCCACGCTGCCTGGGGGGTCGCTGTTTTCTGTTTCTACAACAAAATACCCAAAGCCAGGAAATTTGTTAAACGAGATTCACTTGGCTCACAGTTTTGGAGACTGGAAGTCCAAGGCTTACTTCACACCTTGGCATTGACTACAGCATGACAGAGGAGTGGGCAGTAGCGAGGCAGCCATGTGCAGAAGGGACTGCAGGCCAGCAGGAGGCTAGGAAGAGCAGACCTGAGCTTTCCTGACAGCCTCTTGGGAGGCCTGGCTGTCCCTCTCAGGCAGTTCCCCCATGGCCCCCTGCTCCACTGCTAAAGATCCCAGCTCTCAACTCCATCACCCTGAGGATCAAGTTCCCCGCATGGAACTCCTGGGGGACAAACCTGGGGGACAGCACAGTTATGCTGACAACTCTGCTGCAGCTTGCCATTCCCTGCCCCTCTGTGAGGCCACCTGCACAGGGACTGGAAGCACAGCCCTGCAGAGCCACGCTCATGCAAGTTGTGGCTTGTTTTGTTTTTTGAGACTGGGTCTTGTCTCTTTGCCCAAACGACTGACTCAAGTGCCCTGCCTCAGCCTCCCAAGGGCTGGGACCACGGGCTGTGCCAGCATGCCTGGTCAGGATGTGGCATTGGAGGACATTGTGAAGAACACCACTGCTTAAGCAAAAGCCTGGTAGAAGTCACCTCAGCTCTATTTCTAGAAGCAACAGAGGTCTGTGTACCTGACTGGGGTGATCGGCCTTCGCCTCACACCTGGACATTAGGCATCTGGGAGGTAGCGTGTGGGAGAGTTGGCATGGAGTTCAGATGGTCAAGGGCTGGGTCTTCCTCTTGGCTGATCCAGGAAGAGGGTGCAATAGCAACAGGCCTGGTCTGTCCCCACCAGGTGCTGTGTCATGAGGCAGCCAGGCCCCCATGACCATGGTCTGATGACTTCCCTATTGCCTGGCTGGGCTGTTGGGTGGCCACCCCTCTCTCCATGAGGCCTCTTGGTTCCCTGCAAGGCCATGTCAGTCCTGGTGAGCATTGCTCTGCCCCACTTTTCCTGTCCTGACTGGTTTCTCTGTGTGCAGTCATTTCTGCTCAGATGGCCGTGATTTCTGAACAACTGAGCACAGTCCTGGGTCACAGTGAGGATGACGGCCCCTGTGGTGGAAGGAAGATCCAGCTCAGCATCTTGGCTCCAAAACTCCAGCAGCAGGAGCAGCTGGTGCGTGCAGGACACCCCAGACCTGGGCTGCAGTACCCTGCTTCTTAGGTCACATAAAAGGCATGGGTTCAGATGTCAAGGACTGGGCCCTGCTCTGCCCCAGGGCTGGCCAGCCCAGTTACGTATGGAGAGTCCTGCCACAGAGGCCAACAGCAGCCCCAAGGCCTGAATGGCCCACTCTTCTGCTTTCTTTGCAGCCAGGGTTGCTGTCCCACTCAGCACCAAGATCCCAGTCCTGTGAGCACTTGCTGGGAAGAGTCCTGGAGTGTGGAGTGGGGGCCCTTGGGCAGGGCCATCTCCCCTGCAAAGGCAGAGTGTACTTGTGTGGCATTGGCGCCAGCTGCTTCCCGTTGCTGGGGACAGGAGCTCAGCCTCAGGTGGCCATGTCTCTTCCCAGGTGGTGGATCTCCTGCTCTCAGCATTCTGCCAGACCCTGATGGTGGCCTCCAGCTCTGCCCCTCCAGAGAGGTAAGGGCTCAGGAGTCACTGGGGTCATGAGCTGTCCTGGGCACCAACACCACAGTGAGGATTCCGTGGAACCCTTAGCCTTGTTAAGGGAGACCCTGTTCTGGGGAGTGACCTGGCCCCTGTGTAGGCGTCCACACCTGGATCTGCAGTGGAGAGATGTGCAGGTTTGGCAATGGCCTTGTCTCTGCTGTCTCTGCAGGCAGGGCCGCTGGGCAGCCCTCTTTGCAAGGACTCTGTGTGGACCCACACTGCTCCCTGCAGTCCTCACCCGGCTCTGCCAGCTGCTCTACCACCAGGTGAGTTCCCACCTTGTGCAGGCCACACCCTTGGGACTGCTCCGGTAGCCTGGCCAGGCCTTGGAGCCTCAGGTGCCTTCCAGCCAGGAGTGGGCTATCTCCTCTGCACGTCCCCTCCTCATTTCAGGGCCCAAGCCTGGGTGTCTCCCATGTGCTGGGCTTGGCTGTTCTGGCTGTCCACTTGGGTGAGCTTGGGTCTGTGCTCCCGGAGGTGGATCCAGGGCTACCTGGCCCTGCCAGCAACCTTCCTGTCCCCAGCTTCTTCGACAGCCTCCTGACGTGCTACACCAGGGAGTCCTCGCTCTTCTGCCTGAAGTGAGTCTTTCCTCTGTCACTGCTCTCTCCTCTGAGAAAAGGAAGAGATGCTCCTTAGTTTTAAAGGGCTGGGTGGGGCTGTGGGTGTAGCTCAGGGGGAGCATTTGGCTTGCACGTGGGTCTGGGGCTCCATTCCCTGTGCGTGTACACACACACGCGCGCATGCATGTAATGTGCACACACACTCATACACAAAATGGGAGACAGGTGTGCAGAAAATCAGTTACCCAGACAAAGTAGGATGATAAACTGGAGTTTTATGTGGGTTTTTTTGTTCTCAAAAATGGGTTAATAGTGCTTCCTCTGACTCTGGAAGTCGAGACCATCACTAAAATTGACTCTTGGTTGTAGATTTTTCCATGTTATCCAACTATCCCTGGTGGTCACAGGGAGCACGGCCCTGCTCTCTTAGGGTTGTCTAGCAGGTGGTTAGGCCAGTCCCCTGCGGCTTCTCCCTGTGGTGACCAATATCACACCACATACATCTGCTGCTTCTCAACTCTGGCATAGCCAGAGTGAACTCGCCTCAGAGGGTTCAAGACCCATTTTCCTGCCTACACCCCCATGCACTCACTAAGCACCGCCATGCCCCCCCACACCTCTGCCCTGGGTGGTGTGCAGTGTCAAGATGTGCTCAGACTTGGGAACAGGTCAGGATAGAATCCAGGAGACTTGCGGGAGTCCTTGGTGGCTGGGACCAGGGCCACAGCTATAGGGTTCTGGGGTCAGCTCCTGAGTTGTTTGAGCAGAGTTTGCCCAGGTTGCTGAGGGCATCAGGAGCACCATCAAAATGCTTGAGAGACCTTGTGAGAGCCATGCGTGCATCAGAGTCAGGGCAGGGCCGAGGTCTCCAGCTAGCCAGGGCCAGAGCACCCTAGGTAGGGGCCTTGGTGTTGCTGGGGTGCAAGGAGGCCGAGCCCTGGGGCATTTGGCGTCAGCCCTAGGTACCCCTGACCATGGTGCGCAGAGTGTTCCAGGGTGGCCCATTTGCCTTTGTGGCACACCAGAAGCAGCCAGGTACCAAACATGGGCACTGATGGGAAAGGAGAATGGGGCACAGTCAAATGGGAAGCAGAGCTCGTTGCTTCTGTGTGAGGAGAGAGGTGGACTGAATGTGTGCTGAGCGAGTGCTGCCCTGCAGTTCTCTGCACCTCGTGGTGGGCTCTTCTGACACATTCCTCACTTACTATGGAACTCCGTCATGTTTCTCCTTTTCGTGAGATTGTGCAGATCACACACCTGAGCTGAGGGTGCCCTCATCATTCCCCATCTCCTAAGTGGTTCAAGGGGCTGGTGGAGCAGACTTCATCCCTGTCAAGTCTGGGTGGGCTTTCCGTGTGTGCACAGTGAACCATGCCCTTTTCACATGTTCAGAGATGCACCTGCCTTAGTGTGGAAGGATTTTGTAAGGGGCTCAGGAGATGACCAAGGACAGCCACTCAGGCCCCCAGTTCACAATGCACTGTAGCCATGGCTGTTCGCGGGTCCCTTCTTTCTGCAGGTTCTGCACAGCGGCCATCTCCTACACTTTGTGCAAGTTCTCTCCCCAACCCCTTGCGTCCTGGTACAGCTGTTTGTCCCCAGGTCTTATCAAAAAGGTGGGTCTGCTGGTTTCCGGTCTTCTGTCCTACTGAGGCCAGCTCTGCTAGGGGCCTCAGGTCTTGTCAGGCAGGCAGTGGGCCTTCGCGGGGTCTCCCATTCTGAATTGGGGTGCAAGGTAGCAGCTACACCTGTCTGCTATTCTTTTAAAAAAATATACCAATATGTACAGGTAGGTAAGCTAAAAGGTAAGAGCTCACCAAAAACATCTCTCCTCCAAAGAACAATCCGAATGCCCTCATCTAGTAAGTCCTGCTGCACTGGTCACAAGGGCAGAAATTCACAGTGGGCATTCCAGTCCTGAGTGTCCAGAGTGAAGGTAAAGCGCAGATGGGTTGACCTCCACATCCTCCCTCCATGCCCTCTCTCCATGCCCTCCGTGTCTTCTCTGTATACCCTCCATGGAGTCCCAGGCCCTTAGCATGGGAGGCAAGCCATGCACACTGTGCCACTCCAGCCCTCCTGCACAGAGGTCTACTGGATACCTCTCTTGTGGGGCAGGGTTTTCTCTTGCAAGCTGCACATTAGGTTCTGCAGAGGAGCTCTAGGAAGTGTGGGGACCCAGGTCACAGCACGCTTCCCATCACCTGCTGAGGAGCCAAGGCCCAGGGTTAGGCGTGTAAAGGAAGCCTGGTGATAACCAGGTGGCCAGCCTGGCCCTGCAGCCTTGCTGACCCTGGGCTCCCTCACAGACAGGCAATGGCTCCCTGATGAGGTGACTTTCCTGTGTGGCGAGTATGTCTCTTGATACCTTCCTGGCCAAAGCAGGGAGGCAGACCTCTCCCTGAGACTGAGCAGTGCCCAGCGGGAGGTGGTGTGGGAGGCAGTGTGGTCCTGACACAGGCGGGTGCACTCAGAGCTGCTCACTGGGATGCTCTCCAGGTTGCTGCACACAGTGGTGGATGTCCCCAAGGTGGTGGAGCTGAGGTCACCTGAGGCATGACTGTGGGGGAGTGGTGTCCCAGCCTCTTACCACTAGCATCTCTGTTCTAGTTTCAGTTCCTTGTGTTCAGATTGCTGTCAGAGGCCCGAATGCCTAGCCTGCAGGAGGACACAGCTGGCCTTCCCTGGGGACCCACATACCTTTCCCCCGCAGACTGGCGGACTGCTGCACTTGCCCTGTGGAGACAGAGCCGCTTCCAAGAGCTGCTGAAGGAGGAGCTTCGCGTAGGTCTCCTCTTCCTACTGCTCACGGGTGTGAGCGCTGTGGTCACTGGGGCTTCAGGTGCAGCCGCAGACTGCATGGTTGGAGACCCACCATGCTTCCCAGTCTCCCCCATGGGGGCTTGAGCCCAGTGTGCTCCACCACTGAGTGTGAGCCATTATATCTGGCTTAACAGTAACTTTTTACATAAAATTTTAAGGGTGAGTAAAGACACATTGCAGAGGTGTCTGCCAGGCCTTCGGTGGGGGCTCCATGTTCATGCCCTTTCCGGTCGGCACTAGCCACTGAGTCCTGGCCTGCCCGACACTGTGCCCAACAGGCCTACCATGTTCTCACCACTTCTCTGGGGGTCTGAACAGTTGGGGCAGGGGGACTGAAGGCCATTTATACAGCCTTCCCAGCTCACTACTGACTGCACCAGCTATACAAGGGTTGGTATGGTAGATGGCTGAGCACGTGCTAGTGGCTTGGTGGTGTGTGGCCAGCTGCACCAAGGGCTCGGTCCACAGGTGACAACCAGGTACAGTCCCTGAGCAGGGCACTGTTGCCTTACTTTGACTTTTGCCCACCCAGGCATGCTGAGGGGCTTCCACGTAGGGTGAGGCTTTGAGATGACCACGTTGGTTTGTAGAGCTGTTCAGGGAATTTTTTTTTTTTTTTTTGAGTGTCTTTTTTTATTGGTGCCAGACCATGGTTTCCCCCGTTTGGGTTCCCCATGGTTCCATGTTTCACTTTACTTAAGACCCAAGTTAATTGGACTTTTTGTGGAAGTCAGAGGTTCCCTTCAGGTTAGATTCCCCCATACTGCCTCCCTCTGGTCACCTTGATGTCCTTCCTATTCCCTCCCCCCCCAACCTCCCTCCCTACCTAAGCACAGTTCCCCATGAACATGTAAGAATTTATATATGCTGAAGTAATTGTTAGGTTAGCCATCTAATGTACTGATTCTGCTTATATTCTAGCATCCACAAATGAGAAAACATTCGGCCCTTGAGTCTCTGAGTTTGGGATACTTCACTTAGCAAAATTTTTTCCATCTCTACCCATTTGGCTGCAAATGCCATAATATCGTTTTCTCTAATAGCCAAGTAGTATTCCATTGTATATATGTACCAAAGTTTTTGGGTCCATTCATCAAGTGAGGGGCATCTGGGTTGGTTCCATAATTTAGCTATGGTAAATTGGGCTGCTGTAAACACTGATGAAGCTGCATCTCTATAGTAAGCCAATTCTAGCTCTTTTGGGAAGATACCCAGGAGTGGGGTAGCTGGGTCAAAAAGCAGTTCCAGCCCTAATTTTTTGAGGAGTCTCCACACTGCTTTCCAGAGTGGCTGTACCAGTTTGCAGTCCCACCAGCAATGTAACAGTGTTCCTCTTTTCCCACAGCCCCTCCAACACCTGTCATTGTATTCTTCATTTTTGCCACTCTGACCAGAGTTCGGGGCATTTTAAACAAGAAATGGGCAGCTATGCATACTTTTTCTTCTTTATTTTTTTTTAAGAGGGAGAAAATCAAATTTTTTAAAACTTATTTTTTAGTTTTAGTTTTTTTTTAATGGACAGAATCAATTTTATTTAGTTTTTCATCTGGCTTTCGTTGCTCCAACACTTTGTGCATGTGGTGCTGGGGTTCAAACCCATGTACTAGCGCATGCGAGGTGAGTGCCATAATCGCTGAGCCACCACTGCAGCCCTGAGAGAATCAATTTTATTTATTTTTTCATATGGCCTTTGGCTCTCCCAACACTTGAGTATGTGGTGCTGGGGTTCAAACCCATGTCCTTGTGCATGCAAGGCAAGTGTGGTAACCACTGAGCCACTGCTCCAGCCCATGTTTGTTTTTTAAGAGAGAGTTAGTTTCATTTTTTCATCTGGTTTTTGTTTTTCCAACACTTGGCTACGTGTGTAGTGCTGGGGTTTGAACTGGGTCGCTTGTGCATGCCAGGTGGGCACTATACCGCTGAGCCACTGCTTCTGCCCCCAGGTCTTTCTTATAAGATGCAGTGGCAAGCTTGTATAGTTGGTGTAGGTGTGCAAGCTTTGTCACTGCGCTTACCCGCTCCTTGTCTCAGTTAACCTACAGAGACTGGCTGCAGCTGGAGCTGGAAGTCCAGCCTGAAGCTGACTTGCTGTCAGACACAGAGAGGTGAGTGTTGAAGGAGCTGCCCTGGAAGTAGCATCAGCTTTGTCTGTAAAGCTGGTCTTGTTGCATGCTTGGTGCGATGTGCGGGTTAACTGAGGAAACTTTGTGCACAGTTTCAGTGATTCATTCTTTCATTCAGGAAACATTTATAGACCTTCTATATGGCAGACTTTTCTAGATTGTTCCAGAAGCTGGGGCTGCAACATGAACAGATGAACCTGCTGAGATGGCATCTTTGTACAGATAGGGCAGACAAGGTGCACGGAGGGCCCCACACACCTGACTATACTTGGTGTGCCCTGGTGACCAACAGGTGGACACAGAAAGATGGATTAAAAGTAGGGATGAGCACTCTGAGACAGACAGTCGCCAGATGAGGGGGTGGCTCTCGGGAGAGGTGCCAGCTTTGAGAAGGGGGCACCAGGAATCAGGCAGATCAGACAGACCCCTGGTCCCAGGGCTGAAGACACTGTCAGGCCTGACCCACTGTCCTGGACACACTAACAGGTGTCAAAAGTCTTGAGTTTGGGGTGTAGAGTTCAGGGCAGAGAGAAAGGTGGTCGCCACAGAGGTGTGAGGAGAACCTGGTGGCCAGGCGAGGTACAGGGAGCCCTCCATGCCAGCCTCTGGGGTCAGCGTCAATGCTTGCTTTGTTACTGCTGGCACACTCTGGCCTCCACCGAAGGGACATCTGGGTTCAGGAGAAACAGATGTGACGGAATCACTTGTTTGGCGTGAGGATTCACGTCGACCTTGTTTCTCAACCCCTGAGGTCGCCATTACCTTGGGATTCGTTTAGACGTCGTCCTGGGATTTCCTATTTTTCCTGCGTGTGTGGGCGGCACTGGGGATTGAACCCAGGAGTGCTCCACCACTGAGCCACGCCCAACCCCTTACTTTTTACTTTGAGACCAGATCTCACTAAGCTGCCAAGACTGACCTGAAACTTGCAGTCCTCCTGCCTTAGCCTCGTGTACAGCTGGGGTCACAGGTGTGCACCACCGTCCCTGGCTCCTTTCTCCCTGCTTTTAATCACACCAGAAGAGCTCAGATGCCTCTGTACAGGTGCTGGACAGCATCACACTCGTGTTCACGCCCTCCACTTGAATGGCATTCTCTGCCTTCTGGAAACCCGCCCTTTTCATCAGCTGCCCTGTGGTCTGGACAGGCTTAGCAGCTGTGCCATGCTGGTGGACCATGCGTGGCTCAAACATCCTTTGGTGGCTGAGCCTGCATCTGTGCAGTTGCCCACCCATTCACCAGGTCCATCAGGTGTATAACTGTTGGTCACCCTGCAGGATGACACTCTGCCCAAGACTGGGCCTTTCCCACAGCCAGTGGTGAGGCCTTTCGGGAGTCTGTGAGGCCTCTGTGGGGCCCACACCCGGGTTAGGAGGACGTGCTTCTTCCCACACTGACTTCAGGATTTGTTTTGCAGACAGGACTTCCACCAGTGGGCAATCTACGAGCACTACCTCCCTGCGCCCTCCACCTCAGGGGGCTGCGACGGAGACCTCCAAGTGGCCTGCACAGTTCTGGTCAACGTGCTGATGGACTTCTGTCAAAGGTCCGCAACATAGCCCCTGAATGTCTGACTGGAAGCATTCTCCCCTCTGCAGTTGCCGCATCACACAGAACACATTGGGCGAGTGGTGGTGCTTCGAGGAAGGCTTCCTGGGAGGCATTCTCCCCTGGCCTCCGCAGTCGGCACGTCACACAGAACATATTTGGGCGGGTAGTGGTGCTTCAAGGCAGGCTTGCTGAGTTGGCTTTTTCCACAGGTACCACCTGTGGCAGGAGGAGCAGCCCTGTCCCACATCTACCTGGTGTCAGAGTCAATGCACAGGTGCAACAGGTGGCCTGGCCAGCATCCCACCTCCCACTGCAGGGCTGGCTGGCAGTTCTTGAAGCACTGTGTATGGATTGGTGTGGGAGCTAGTGGCCCCTCGTGGAGGAAGGTCTGTTCCTGCCTCTTCGTACTTAGGACTGTTGCTGGTGACTCTTCAGGTTGCAGCTGTCCCTGTCTTTCTTAGCAGTGACCATTTCCAAGTGTAGATGACGTATCCTGATGTTAGTTGTGGTGTCCAGGCTGTCTCTTCCCCTGCCTCTTTTGCTCCACAGGGCCTGTGAAGACACTGCCCAGTTGGCTCTAGCCATGAGGGAACTGCATTTCAGTGTGGCCAGCAGTGCAGTCTGGGCCAGGGCAGCTCATGCAGTGGCAGTGTGCCATTCC
>PVKS010001937.1:113425-128461 GCA_004027875.1 Aplodontia rufa
CTGATCCACATCCCCAGCCTTTTATTTTATTTTTATTTTTTAAGAAATTTATTTGAGGGGTTGGGGATTTAGCTCAGTGTCAGAGTGCTTGCCTAGCACATGCAAGGCCCCGAGTTTGGTCCTCAGCCCTGGAAAAAAAAAAAAAAAAAGAAAAGAGACTTATTTGAGGGGTTGGGGATTTAGCTCAGTGGCAGAGCGCTTGCCTAGCACGCACAAGGCCCCGACTTTGGTCCTCAACCCTGAAAAAACAAAAGAATTTAATTTGTTGAACAATCAAACATGCTTCTAACAAAACAATAGAATGAATATATATACATATATTTGTGTGTGTATACATATATATATATGTATACACACACATTCTGAAAATTAGATTTACCCCCTAGAGCCTTCCCTAATTACCCACACTTATCCCTCCCTCCCCTCCCACCTTCCCATTACATCTCTACGAGTGCCTTAGGTTGTATGTCACTATACTTTTTCAGGGTTTAAAACAGAATTGAGCACCTTTCGCAATGGCCAGGGTCTAGCTCCAGCCTCCACAGATGAGTGAAGACATTCGACCATCCCAGCCTTTTATTTTTAAGACAGGGCCTCACTTAGTTACTGAAGCTGGCTTTGAACTTGTGGTTCTCCTGCCCTAGCCTCCTGAGTGACTGGGATGACAGGTGTGTGCCATCATGCCTGGCCGGCACTGGGTTTTTAATGCCTGGAGGATATGCCCCATCTCCTTTATCAGTTCCTCTCTGGTGGACATCTGGGTTGTGTCTGCATGTTGGCCGCCATGACTAATGTTGCTGTTGACCTTTCTGTAGCTTTGCAATAGGTTTCAAAATTGGGAAATGTGAGTCCTCCAGCTTGGTTCCTCTTTCTCGAGATTGCTTTGGCTATTCTGCATCCTTTGCAGTTCCGTCTGAATCTTAGGAGCCCCTTGCTAATTCCACACAGCTTTCTAGGGTCCTGAAGAGGACTGCATCCAATCTGTAGATGAGCTTGGGGAAGCACTGCTGTCTCAACCTTGAGTTTTCCCATCTATGAGCACAGCACATCTTTCCACTTATTTAGGTCCAGTATTTTTTATTTGGGGGGGGTGCTAGCAATTGAACCCAGGGCGCTATACCACTGAGCTGTACCCCAGCACTTTTACTTTTTGAGACAGGGTCTCACTAAGTTACCCAGGCTGGCCTTGGACTTGCAGTCTACCTGTCACAGCCTCCTAAGTAGCTGGGGATTACAGGCGTGTTCCTCGAAACTCAGCTCATTTAGGGGTTTCTTTCAACTGTACTGTATGGTTCTCAGTGACCAAGTCTCAGACATTCCTGGTTATTCTTTTCAAAGCTATTGTAAATGGAATGATTGCCTCCGTGTCATTTCTGGATTATTTATGGCATGTGGAAGGACAGCTTTTTTTTTGGTATATTGACCTGCTGA
Organism: Aplodontia rufa; assembly: GCA_004027875.1. Taxonomy (NCBI): domain Eukaryota; kingdom Metazoa; phylum Chordata; class Mammalia; order Rodentia; family Aplodontiidae; genus Aplodontia; species Aplodontia rufa. Next base: position 114,857 of record PVKS010001937.1, read on the forward strand.
GCTCCCACTTCTGTGTGGCTTTCGCAGGGTTCAGTTAGCTTCCTTTTTAGTTTGGATGACTTTTCCTTTGTTTTATTGAATGGCCATAGCTAGAACTTGTGGTAATATGGTGAGAGGGCATCCTTGTTCCTGTTCATAAGGGGAAGCTTTCAGTCTTTATTAAGTATGTTTTCCACAGCTGCCCTGCATCAGGTGCCCTATGGACGGTCCCTTCTGTTCATAGTTTATCATGATCAAGTGTGACATTCCTTCGCATGCTCTTTCTGCATTTATTGATAGATGTGATCATGTGGCTTTTTTTTTTTAAGAGAGAATCAATTTTATTTTTTTCATCTAACCTTTGTTTCTCCGACACTAAGTTATATATATGTGGTGCTGAGTTTCAAACCCGGGTCCTCACGTGTGCCAGGCAAGGTCTCCAACCACTGAGCCACTGCTCCAGCCTGCTGTTTTACCTTTTGTTACTGGGGATCGAACCCAGGGGTGCTTAACCATTGAACTGTTTATTTTATTTTGAGATAGGGTCTTGCTAGGTTGCTCAGGCTGGCTTTGAACTAATCCTGCTGCCTCAGCCTCCTGGGGTTCTAAGTGTGTGCTACCGTGCCCGGTTCTTGTATTTATTCTATGAGAAGTGATTACATTAACTGGAGTTTGGATGTTAGCCTGCCCTTGCATTCTAGGGATAAGTTCTGCTTGTTCCTAGTGCATACTTCTTTTATATTTGCTGGGCTTCAACTGTTAGAATTTTTTGCTGTCAGAGAAATGCAGTGCCCCCCCCATGCTAGGAGCAGGTGGAGGACTGGGCATGGCAGCACAGTTGTACACACTGAACAGGCTTCTGTGTTGCTTCGTTTTCAGTGCAAGGAGTCAGAAGCACTCAGAGAGCTCTGGCTGGGTCCCTGGTGGCTGCATAGGAAGCGGGGATCTTCTTTCCAGGTTGCAGGTGAGCTGGAAGTACCAAAGCTCAGCGTGAGACACCACCCCCACCCCCCGCCCACGTCCACAGTGCCTGACCTGCCTGGGCAGTGGAGACCACAGCACCTATGACCACTATGCACGCTGCACTTGCGCACCAGTGACAGTCACTAAAGCTTCAGGTGTGGCAACAGCTGCCAGCTTTGGCAGAGGACCAAGAGCGTGTGGCATCTGCAGCCCCTCAGGATCACAGAAGCATGCAGGGCAGTGTGGCGATGATCTCAGGCCACCCAGAAGTTGGTGCAGGGCACAGCCTCCCCACCTGCACCTGCCTTGTGCTCTTGGGACTATGCTGTGGGTTGGACATGTTCATGACAGAGAAGCCAACTGGAAATGAGGAAAGCAGCTCAAGAAAAAGCCCTAAGCACCAGGTGCAGTGCTTAGCAAACTTGGGCAAGGCCCTGGGTTGTAAAAAGATGACCTCGGCTCCTCCTCCTGACCTTGTCCCCCATGTCCATTGGCCTTGTCCCTAGATATTCAAAGGAGTGAGCCAGGGAGGCAGCAGCTCTCAGGCCTGTTAGGTCCTAAGGTGATTGTGAGGCACATTGTCATATGGGCAAGGTGTGTATCAGTGCCTGCAGGGCTGGGTCCCTTCCTACTCCCACCTTCCACTGTGACCTCAGCCATCTGCCTGCCAGCCTGTTCTGTGCCATCCTGTGCAGGCCTTGCCCTATCTTGCCTGCTGCTGCATCCTCACACCTGATGGGACCTGGGCAGGGCTTTGGGTGAGTGCAGAGGAACCTCTAGACTCCTCCCATCAGCTCACACGCTGAGCTCCCTGCAGCCTTCCCATGCGTTAGAAATGTCTGCTGTGGCCTGGTCGCCAGAGTGCTGGGCGCTTGTCTTCTACAGCCCCCATGCTGGGCTGCATGGAGGGGTGAGGGGGAAGATGCAGAGAAGAGAACCAAAACTTGGGTTTTGTGCAGTTTGATGATGTGGCTCCCAGCCAGGACTGTGAAAACCAGGTCTGCTCTTGGAAGAAAAATATCTGGTATCACATGTTTTAACGGAATGGGGTATGAGAGCTGAATGCATTTCCAAAGTGGAATCTGTAATTATTTTGAGCAGATCGAGCATCCTTTGGCATTTAAAAAGTCCTATTAATTTTTGTGGAAAATATCCATATCATGAAAATGTCTGGAAATGTTCCAAAATAAAGCAGCAGGTCAGGCCAGTGTGGCCACACCCTGCTGCTGGTGGGGTGCAGGCTACCAGAGCCTATGAACTAACGCACCCTGGGCTTGTCTTCCACATGCACACACACATCTGTACACGTGGAGGGAGCACAAGGATAACAGGGCTAGGGACCAGCCAGGGCTGCGCTGGGCGAAGGGGTCCCTTTGCTATGTTGCAATCTACATGTGACTTCCAGGTGGAAGAGCCGTCGCCTTGTGCACATCTATAGACTCCGTGGATCTCTCCCGAGATATAGTGCACAGGCATTTGAACTTGCTCTTTCCTAGGAGATGGTTCTTGACCTGGAACGGGAACAGGACACGGTCAGGCACCATGGCCACCCTGCCTCTCGGGGACACTTTCTGTTCTCAGTGTTGAACAGCCGGCTCCAGCCTCTAGCAGGTGGGGGAAGCATGGCCGCAAGTCTTCAGAGACAGCAGGAGCTGCTGGCCTGCAGACGGTAAGGCCTGGTGGAACCTGGCTTGTCACTCCATGCATCTTCTGTTAGTCCCTGTCTGTCTCTGCCCTCTCCAAGCCTGAGAGGGATTTATCTACTTGGTTCCCATGGAGAGCAGGTGTGGGATGGAAGGTGTGATGGACTCATCCTGGGGATTGTGGCATGCCCTCCTGCTTGGTCCTGTGCCGTTCTTCACCATTTTTGCTAACATGTTTTGCTTGAGGGCAGCCTGAGCATGGTCAGGAACGGAGGACAAAGATGCCCTGGTACTCAGAATAGGGAAACTGGATCTGGCACACAGGGCTTACAGGGAGTTCCCCCTGAGCCAGGGAAGCCTGCAGCGTGTGCTGCACCTTCACCATGCCACCCCTTGCCTCCCAGGCTCCTCCTCCGCCTGCCTCCATCCATTCTGGTCAGCAGCCTGCAAGCTGGACAGCCCACCGACCCTAGCTATGAGGAGTTCTTCCATTTGGTCAACTCTGAGCTGGTAGGTGCCATGTAAACATAGCTTGGGATGCAGGTCTCAGGGGCTGCTGGGAAAATGATGTCCAGACAGCAAGGACCTGAGCTCGTGAGATGTGTGGCCAGCAAGTTGGGTGTCGGTTGAAGCTCACTCCACCCAGGAGAGTAGCCCACTTTTGTGCCTACAGACCCTTTCAGCTGTGTTGTACTTCAGGTGATGAGGGGAGCAGAGCAGTGAAACCTTAGGAGGCTGGGCACAGTGGTACAGCCTGTAATCCCAGGGATACAGGAGGATCACAAGTCCCAGGCCAGCCTGGGGAACTTAGGGAGAGGCCCTCAGAATAAAATAAAAGGGCTGGGGGTATACAGCACCTGCTAGAGCACGTGCCAGGCCATGGGTTCAGTCCCAAGCAGCCTTGGACGCTGCTTGGTTAGCAGGGTGCAGCAGAGAAGGGGAATCACAGCTGTAGTCCTCAGCCAGAGTCAGAATACATCTGCCAGCAGCTAGGACTGTGGGCAGGGAAGGTGCTGGGTGGGCGTTGCTTCATAGCTGAATCCTTGCAGCAAACTGCACTCTGGTGTTGCCCTCTCACTGTCCTCATAAACTCTTTTTCAGAGAAACTTGTGCTTCCAGGGAGGCGCCCTGACCCACGACATCACCCTCCACTTCTTCAGGGTAACCGTCTGCCCAGCACCTCCCACACCACCTTTCCAGAGCCCCTGGGCATGGATCTGCCTTTGGGGTCATGCCTTTCAAGGGTCTGGGTTCACAAGGGTGCCGGGGTTTGTCAAACCACCAAGCTTCTGGCATGTTCTCTGCGGCAGGGGCTTCTGGACGTCTGTGCACGCAGCCAAGACCCCACGCTGACAACCAACCTGACCCTGGCCGAGTGCCAAAGCAAATGTCCCATCCTTCTGACCTCTGCACTGGTAGGACTGGCCCCTTGGGCTGTGTGGGGGGCTCTGCCCCACCTAGGGCTCCTTGCCTTCCTTGTCTCCCTCCTGGTCATTTGTGAGAAGAGCTGGGGGGGGGGGCATGTAGGAGGGTGTGGCAGTGGGCACTTTAGTCCTTCCCATTGCTGCTACAGCTTGCTCTGCACTGAGGCTGTGCTGACCTACTCTCTAGGATGTGTGGGGTGACAGCAGACCCCACCACTTCCAGCTTCATTCTGGTTAAAACACCAGTTCTGGCAAGGGCATGTGAGGAGCAGGCCAGCCTGCTGGGCAGTGGCCCTCTTCATAGGGATGTCATCGGGCAGGACTACCCTTGTCCTGCCCTCAAGAGTCTAAATACCTCCTAGGACTGCTTTGAATCCCATGGAGCTAATAAGATCCTCCCTGGAGTTACAGAATGATTGACATGAGCCACGAGGAGCACTTGGGAAACCTGGCCAACATCAGGGGCTCTGGTGCGGCCATGTGGCAGTGTCACACAGGTCCTCTGGTCACGGGAGCTGGGGTGGGGGGGCAAGTGCAGGGTCCTGATCTGTTCCTGGTGGTCTCTCTCCTCATGGAGTTGTGGTGGTCAAGCCTGGAGCCCGTGCTCCACAGTCGGTGGAGGAGATGCTTCCAGAGTACACTGCCCCTGGAGCTGCAGCGGCTGCAGGAAGCCCAGCGGTTTGGCAGCAAGTAGGCACTGGCAGTGGGATGAGGGAGACTGGGTGGTTTCTATGGGTGTCATGGGTTGCAGCCTCTGTGGGATCCCTGGGAGAGGGGAGGAACGAACCAGGCTAACCGCTGCCAATCTGAGCAGTTGGGAAGGTCAGGAATGTTTACCAAGACTGGTTTCAACAGGTCCAGCTCAGCTTTTCCCACTGGGGCCTTGGACTACCAGCGTCAGAGGGGTGCTGACGCCCAGTCAGACCGGTGGCAGTCAGGGCAACCCACCTGCCTGAGCATATGCTGATCCCAGCAACCAAAGGGCACAGAGCCTTCTTGGGCCTTGGTCACTAGTTTTGATCTCCAGATGCCTCTGGGTCCCTTCAGAGCCAGGAGTGCCTGAAACCTCAGCACACAGAAAACAGGGCTCTTGCCAGGCATGGCAGCAACTTGGGGACTAAGAAGGATCACAAGTTCAAGACAAGCCTCAGGGTCTTTGCAAGACTGTCTCAAAGTAAAAACTAAAAAGGGCTGGGGAGTGTAGCTTAGTGATAGGAGGCCCCAGTACCAAAAAAATAGGGAAAAGCAAGCAGGGCTCTTCTACCGACCCTAATCCCACAAGCACCAGATTGCTTCAAGTTTCTCAAGCCCCTGCACCGTTCCATGTTTTCTGCCACACTTTGCCCTCCAGAAAGCAGGCTCCACAGTGGGGATAGAGTTGGATACCCTTTGACCAGTCACAGTAGCACTTGGAGGACCAAGGGCCTCTTCCTTTGAGGCTCCAGCACCTGGGCCCCGGGAGCATGGGCTTGGACAGGCCCTAACCCTCAGCATGCCTCCAGGAGGGGTGGCACTAGCATGTTTGAGTTCTGCTGACCTCTGCTGGAAAGCTAAATTAGGCCACGGCATGACAGCCTGTTGCTGTGCTGCAGTGATGACGCTGTCTCTTTGTCCCAGCTTTCTCTCCCCTGGCTCGGCTTCCCCCGCACCCAACCCAGCCTGGGTGTCAGCTGCTGCGTTGCACTTCGCAGTGAAGAAAGTCGGGAAAGATGACCTTCCACAGCTGAAGAAGCTGGACTGCGAGAGAGAGGAGGCAAGGCATGGGCTGCTCCAGTGCTGTTCTAGCAGCTCATTTTTGATCAGGGCACTTCTTAGGGTTTGCCTAGTGAGTGTGTCTTCCTGGGACAAATACGAGGTTCCTGTCATCTTGTTTGCAAGTAAAGCCTGCCGAGTTTAGTTTTGGTAGACCCATGCTTCTGTCCTCTACACCTCAGTGGGCTACCAGCCGTGAGCAACAAGAGCCTCAATGCTAGAGCTCGAGGAGATGAGGCAGAATGGCCTGCTGGCCACTCCACATACTGAATCAGGACAAACTGTCCAGGCTTTGGGCCCTTGAGAGCCAGTCTGACCGTCCACTGCACCCAGCAGCAGCACCCACATAGGGAGAGGGGAGAGTGTCAGGGAGAAGGAGAGTGTCAGGGAGAGGGAGAGTGTCAGGAGAGGGAGAGTGTCAGGCAAGTTGGGCACAAGCAGCCAACACCAGGTACCACCTACTTTGGCTCACGACTTGCCTGCCATTCGAAACCCAGATCAGTGGCAGAGCTGAGGGCTTTGGTCATCACAGTGTGAGCACCCTACATCTTCAGATGCTCTGTGCTTTAGCTGGAAGCAATTTGTTGGCTTTGAATCCAGCCTCCAGCAGGGCCCAGGCCCCAGGTGGGCTTGGTGGGAGACAGAGCTGTGGGCTGATCCTCAAGGTTCCTCAGGACCCTTATTGGCTCACCTGGAGGAGTATGCTGGCCTTCAAGCCTGGGACACCAGTGTCCTGCAGCCTAAGTCTACTCACTTTCATCTGCAGCTGCTGGTTCCCCTTTTCTTCTTTTCCTTGATGGACCTGCTCTCATCACAACTGGCCCCAAATGTAAGTGACCCTCAGTGGAGTTGCCTTGTTTCCTGATGGGCCAGGCAGGGGCACCAGGTCCATCAGACTTGGGGGTCAGGTTTCTGGGCATCTCCAGCATGGCCTTTCCTTTGGTATCTTATTTCAGGTCTTGATGTAGGGTATGGGCACTGAGAGGCTGTGGTGTCCCCTTTCACCTGAGTCTTGTTCCACCCAGAGGGCCTCCGGTGACACTTCCTAAAGGTTGTTACCGAGGGCTGCTACACTTGGCCCTTCTTGGGGATCTTTTCTGGGTCATAGGACATGGCAGACCCTCTGAAGGCGGCAGACACCTGTGTTGAGATCCTCGCGTGTTTACAGAGGAGGAAGGTGAACTGGCTGGTGCTCTTCCAGTTGGCAGAGACAGGTGAGACGCATCTAAGCAGCCAGAATGTTGGCCACTGCCTGGGCCATGCTGGTGGCAACTGTCTTCAGGAGCAGCAAACAGGAACAAGCACTCCTTGGGATCACTTTCCAAGCTAGATTTGTACACGCAGAGGACTCACTAGAGCCCTGGGAAGTCTGAGGTAGCAGGTGCATACCTGCCTAAGCCCCATCTCTGCTTTCCTGCACGAGGACATCACCCCATCTTCCCAGACCCAGGAGAAGCAGTCCTCAGTGTGGCCACACAGTCCCACATTGTCACTGCATCCAGACAGGCCTCCCAGAGCACCTGAGATTCCTTGTGCCTGAGGCATCCCCAGAGCTGATGGAGGCCCCTCTTTGCAGATGCCGGGCGAGGGCGCCTTCTCCTCCACTTGGCCCCAGACCAGCACATTAAGCTGCTGCCCTTTGCCTTCTACAGGTAACCAACCTCCTGGGTGGTCAGAGAGGGCCCACCAGACAGGAGAGGTTGCCCACGCCTGGGTTCTGCAGATGGGTGGTGTGCTAGCTGGACCAACTGCTGCTTCCTTTTTGTCACATTCTCTTTATAGCCTCCTCTCATACTTTAAAGACGACGCCATCGTTGGGGAAGAGGCCTTCCTGTGTGTTGCTGTTGACATGTATCTCAAGCTGGTCCAGCTCTTCGTGGATGGGGAGACCAGGACTATGTCTACTCCGGCCAGCAGGAGCCTGCAGGGCCAGTGCTCTCTCCAGCCCGTGAGACAGCTCCTGCCAAGGAACAGCAGGGTGGGGTGGCACACCAGTCCCTGTCCAGTGTGCCCTGACCTCAACTGTCTTCTCTAGGGCAACCCTGTGCAACTGATAACAGAAGCTCGCCTTTTTCTGCTACAGTTAATACCTCGGTGCCTGAAAAAGAGCTCCTCAGACACGGCAGAGGTAACCCAGGATGTCCACCAGCCCCTCCCCTGGGCCCTAGGCACCAGGGCCTGCAGACAGGCTCCCTCAGGTTGTTTCCTGGGTGGCTGTGACGCTGAGTCGTGTTTTCATTTCTCATAGCTGCTGGCTGGTCGTGAAGACTGGGACCCTGAGGTAAGCAGTGCCCTCCTGAGCAGGCAGCAGGCTGTAGCTGACGCTGACCTCTACCAGGAACCCCATCTCTTCTGACTGGACTCTGCTCAGCGCACCAGCCTGGCTCCTTTGTAAATAATTTATTGCAAGCATAACATAAAGCTCTCGTTGCACTAGAAAATGGATTACAAATCTTGATTGCTTCAATTAGGAAAAGGAATCAATTATTCATAATCTGTCTGGCCTCAAATTGCTCAGTACTCCTAGGAAAATAAACTGCTGGTCCCAGAGTGGATGGCAGAGAGGCCATCCACATCAGCCCCCACCACCACCCAAGGGAGAGTGGTGCCCTCCAGCCTGCCTGTCACGTGACTGGACACATGTGGCAGGAACACAGCATGGGGCTCCCAGGACGAGCACAGCTATGCCCCAGCGTGGAGGAACATGAAAATGCGTCTAGACCCCACTCACACCTGCAGAGTTCCAGCTGCTTTAAGTGCCATTGTCAGTCCTCAGGTGGGCTCTGGCTTCACAGCCTGGCCCTCTGTGACCCCTGAGGGGGTGGGAGGTCCAGGTGGCGGCTCTGCCTCCAGAGGAAGGGCTTTGTCCTGGGTCTGCGTCAGAGGATGCACCATTGACATGTGCACGTTGAGGTTGTGGGCCTTCTCAAACCGCCGGCCACACTGGTCACAGGCAAAGTCCAGCTCAGTCTCTGCCTTGTGTTTGGTCATGTGGTACTTGAGGGACGCCCGCTGCCTGCACTGGAACCCGCAGACTTCACACCTGGGGAACAGAGGCAGGTGAGGAAGGCTACACACCATCCCAGCCTCTGGGCGCCCATCCCACACTTACTGCAACGGCTTGGCTCCTGAATGGCGCATCTGGTGAACAAGAAGGTGCTTTCTCTGCTTGAAGGTCTGCCCACATTCATCACAGATGTAGTTTCGTACCTCTGGAGACCAGAAAGGGGGTGAGCACAGGTCCCCACCACACATCAGCCCCGAGGGTCTGAGAACCAGGAAGAGCAGTTCATGACCTTGTTTACAGATGAAGCTCCTGAACTTTAGAAATACCATGTGGCTGCTGGTAGGTGTAATGGCTCAGGCTGTAAATGCAGCAATTTAGGGGCTGAGCCAGGAGAATCCCAGGACCCCAAGTTCAAGGCAGCCTGGACAACTTAAGACCCTGCCTTAAGAGAAAAGTGGCCAGGAATGTGACTCAGTAGTAATAGCACATGCCCCTGAGTAGAAACCCACCATACCAAAAAAAATGAAAAAAATGCTTAAGAGCAAAATCTGGGAACAACCTGAAGTCCAATAGGAAATGTCATGTGGGTGGGCTTCGTAGCAAATGACCCAGCAATCAAGACTGACAGAGCTCTAGTGCGAAGGACAGATCCCTACAGTGAGTCTGCTGAGAGGGACGCCGCAGGTTCAGGTGTGTGCAGTGAGATGTGCTGGCAGAATCGGGGGCAAGGGATGCACAGCACAGCCCCCTGCACAAGGCCACTGCTGCAGGACCATGGTAGTGTTGCTGTTTCTCACAGTTATACAAGGTGCACATCATTATAACCTGAGGATGACCCAATTATTCTGGGTACCAGGACTTCTATGCCATCAGTTCAACAAAGTGCTAGGACCCCGAAGGAAAGAGGGCAGATGGGTTCACATCTGTGTGTCAACATGCCCTCCCCTGCCATGTGACCTATGACACCTGAGGCCATCCAATACCAAGACAGCCTTGAAGGTGCCCAGCCCCCCTTGCCATGGGCACAAGCCCTTCTCCTTGGGGAAGATGTGTCCCTGTGGCTGGTTGCCACCCCAACGTGGGCTGTACCTCGGGAGGGTTGGCCTATGAGGCAGTACCTGTGTGGATGAGTTTCACATGGCGCTGCAGGTAGCGGTCGATCATGAACACTTTGTTGCAGCCTGGATGGGGGCAAGGCCTCTCTCGGACCTCCTCATGGTGCTCCTTGATGTGCTTCTACAAGAGGGCACAGGCAAGAGAACCTGGCTGCTTGGTCTGTTCCAAGTCACATCCTGCTTCCCAAGGACCCTGCTGAGCCTCCTTAGCAGACTGGAAGAGCGCAGATCCACTCCTCTTACACACACCCCCAGCTCTCCTTGTGTAAGGCAGTGCTGCACCCCAACCCTTTGCTCTAGAGACACTGTCTGGGGCTACAGTTAGCGTCTCTAGAGCAAACGGCTGGTGCTCCACCCTCCCTGGGGCCATGGCTGCATCTCCAATAGCCCAGGCTTACCAAGATGCAGCCCCTGGCCCCCCACAGCTCTGCTCCTCACCTTCATGCCATCAGCCCCGCGGTACACAGCCGTGCAGCCCTGGTAAGGACACTTGTAGATGGTGGGCAGCTCCTCCCTGCAAGGCACAGCAGGCATGAGGTGCTGCCCCAAGGGGCAGGGCACCCACACCACAGCCCCTCACCTCTCACAACGGAGCTGCTGCTTCCACCCAGGCTTGGGGCCCGGCTTCTTTCGAGTTTTTGGTTCTTCAGCCTTCTTGGCCTCTTTGCTTTCACTCTTCTTACCAGACACCCTGAAAAGATAAGATGCCCCAGATTCAGTGTTGCTTCTGACTGCCACTCACACAGTCCCATCCTCTATGACCCTCTGCTTCCAGGCCAACTGGCTGCCCTCAAGCCCACCTTTGCCACTAAAGCTGTAGGAAACAGCATCCTGGGTCAGCCACCTCAGGGGGAGTGCAGGCCCGGACAGCAGGATACATCTGCTGTCACAAGGTACACCTCCAGAATCAAAGCCTGTCTGCTGACATCACAGAGTATGGAACACAAGATTCAGGTCCCTCCCATTCCATAGCCTCCACTGGAGCAAAACATGGTCTGTCTGGGTACTCTAGAGCTCAACCTGAGCTGCACTGCAGCTGACCCTTGGGGCTGGGGCGGCAGGCAGTGGACTCGTCCCAGAACATGGGAAGGTGCTTGCAAGTCACTCCTCAGGGATGTCTAGCAGAAGGAGGTGTGGACACAAATCAGTAACAAGGCAGCTTCCTCAGCACACCATCAGGGAAAAGGCAAGATGCCCACTTCACCACTAGTTTTCAACATAGTGCAATGGTACTTTGGAAAGCACTTCAGGAAAAAAACTATTCACAGGGATCAGGACCATATATGTAGAGCATTACGTACAAAAAACCACTAAAGGGGTTGAAGGTACAGCTCAGTACTGGAGTGCTTGCCATGCATGCAGACCTTGGTTTGATACCCAGCCCCTGAAAGCTACACAAATAGGGACGGCAGGGTACAAAAACCAGTACACAAGCCAGACACGCCTGTGATCCTAGCAACTCAGGAGACTGAGGCAAGAGGATCCCAACTTCAAGACCAGCCTCAGCATCTTAGTGAGATACTGTCTCAAAATTTTAAAAGAGCTGGAGATGTAGCTCAGTGGTTGTGCACCCTGGCTTTTGATCCCCAGGACCTAATAAAAAAAAAAAAACAGAATTAGCCAAAGACAAAAGACTTACACACTAAAAACTACCAAAGCTGTAAAGACAATCCTGTATCTGGAGAAAAGTTGATTGTTAGATGGCAAAATGCCTATAATCTCAGCGACTTGGGAAGCTGACACAGGAGGAGGGCAAATTCAAAGCCAGCCTTAGCAACTCAGCAAGGTCCTATCAAGAAAAAGGCTGGGGGGGCTGGAGTGGTGGCTCAGCGGTTATGGTGCTTGCCTTGAATGCATTTGCACATGAGTTCAAACCCCAGCACCACATACAAAGTGAAGTCTCAGAGCAACAAAGGCCACATGAAAAACTAAACAAAATTGTTTCTCGCTTTCTCTCACTGTCCCTCTCTCTCTTAACAAATAAATAAATAAATAAAAAGAAAGAAAGAAAAAGGCTGGGATATTGCTCAGTGGTTAAATCCCTGGATTCAATCTCCAGTACCAAAAAACAAAAAGGCAACATCATCTCCCTTCCAGCCATGTGGCTTCATGACAGTTCCCATCAGTCAAAATGGGACATGGCTCTGTGGTACAGTGATTTTCCAAGCATGGGCAAACCCCAGGTTCAAACCCCAGTACCACAAAATATAATTTTTAAGGGGTGAAAAATCTACCTAAAATTTAACATGGAACTTTAAGATACACTGAACAGCCAAAAAAATTTCAAAAAACAAGTTGGAAGACTCTCACTTAAAAAGCTACACCAACCAAAAAAAAAAAAAAAAGCCACACAACTTCCATATAGATAGACAAGTGGACACACCAATCAACTGAACAGAGCCGGGCCCCACCCCCCACCTCCTGATTTTCCACAATGGTGCTAGCACCATCGATGAAGAGAAGATCTCTTGAACAAATGGTGCCATCTACTAAGATCAACTCAAGTGGACCAGGACCTAAATCTGAGAGCTAAACCTATAAAACTCTTTGAAGTGCCAAATCTTCATGAATTTGGATTTAGCAATGATTCCTTATACATGACACAAAACAGATAACAAAAGAACAGGCAAGTTGGACTTTGGCAAAATTCAAAAATGCTGTTTATCAATGGACACTACCAAGATAGTGAAAGACAGTCCATGGGATAGGAGAAAGTGTTTGAGAGCACCCATTTGGTACATAGCTCCTGCCACTCAAGAGCAAAAAGCAAACTCAGTTTAAAATGGGCAAAATCCCCAGAATATACAAAGAACTGGAAAAGCTAAACACCAAAACCACAGATAGTCCAATCAAGAAATGGGCTACAGATCTAAAAAGAAACTTCTCACCAGAGGAAGTCCAGAAAGCCCATAAATATATGAGAAAATGCTCTACATTATTAGCTGTAAGAAAAATGCAAATCAAAACTTCAATGAGATTCCACCTCACTCCTGTTAGAGTAGCAAAAATGAAGAACAGGAACAATAGATGCTGGAGGGGATGTGGGAAAAGAGGAACACTGTCATGCTGCTGGTGAGACTGCAAACTGGTTCAGCCCCTCTGGAAAGCAGTTTGGAGACGCCTCAAAAAATTAGGGCTTGGGGCTGGAGCAGTGGCTCAGTGGTTACAGTGCTTGCCCAGCATGCGCAAGTACACAGGTCCAAACCCCAGCACCCACATACATAACTAAGTGTCAGAGCAACAAAAGCCATGTAAAATCTCAATTAAAAAAAAAAAATTGAGGAGCTGGAGCGGTGGCTCAGCGGTTTCAGCGCTTGCCTGGCAAGCACGAGGACCTGGGTTCAAACCCCAGCACCACGTACACAACTGAGTGTTGGAGCAACTAAGGCCATGTGAAAAACTCAATAAAGTAGTTCCTCTCTTTCTCTGTCTCTCTCCCTGTCCCTCTCTCTTTCTAAAAAAAAAAAAAAAGAGAGAAAAAAATTGATTCTTTCTGTCCCTCTCCTCCACCCCCACTGTCCTCTCTTTAAAACAAAACAAAAAAAAAAAAATTTAGGGCTGGAACCACCTTATGACCCAGCTATCCCACTCCTGGGAATTTTCCCAAAAGACTTAGAATCAGCGTATTATAGCAATGTGGCTTCCTCAATGTTTATAGCAGCTCAATTTACTATAGCTAGACTATGGAACCAACCCAGATGCCCCTCACTGGACGAGTGGAT